>VRLP01004065.1:0-54112 GCA_009660295.1 Lophius piscatorius
TATCTATATATTATCTATCTATCTATCTATCTATCTATCTATCTATCTATCTATTATCTATCTATCTATCTATCTATCTATTATCTATCTATTATCTATCTATTATCTATCTATCTATCTATCTATCTATCTATCTATCTATCTATCTATCTATCTATTAATCTATTATCTATCTATCTATCTATCTATCTATCTATTATCTATCTATCTATCTATCTATTATCTATCTATCTATCTATCTATTATCTAACTATCTATCTATTATCTAATACATCCTCTTAAAACATTATATTATTATATTATTATCACCTTCAACCCTGTATTTGTTGACATTTAATGCTATAAAGTGTTTTTTTCCCCCGTGTTAAACCCAGTCACAGCCCAGAGACGTTGAGCATATAGAAGCAGGACTGTCTGCTAACCCAGTTTCTACCCGGTGCTGCCTAACGACGGGCCGCCTGACCCCTCGCTGCAGGACTGACATGTTGTCCTCCATGTGAGCTAATATTGATCTGGTAGCAAGTGGCAGTTGACTGAGCGGGCCTGGAGGGCAGCAGTAATGGGAGGTTCCAGGGGATGTGATGGGGCCACCGAGCACCTGGATCACCCAGCTGGTAGAGAGGCTCCCCAGGCCCAGAGGGGGGGGGGGGGGGGGGGGGAGGGGCGCTGGCCGTCTGACAGACACACAGCACAGAGATACATTCATTGTTTCCTCCATTCCTTCTCTTTGACTCTCACTCACTCACACACCCCAGGCCCCGTCCAGACCCATCGGGGCTGTCAGGACGCGGGACTCCATGTTGGATTCAATCAGCAGCGGTGTCAGTCAACGGCGCGCGCACTAACACGCACACGGGTCAGCGCCGCGTTCTGCTCGGCAGAAGGGGAGCAAGTCGTCCTTCCGGTGCGAATCCCTCTTTCCTCCCGCCTGCCGTCCCCGTTCCCTCGGCCCTGTCAGCTCTGCCCCCACTTCTTGTCAGCGGCCATATGGCTACCCCTCTCACCCGCCCGTGTCACCCTCCAGACTCCTTCCCCATGCCTCACTTCCCCTGTTGGAGTTTGACCGACGGCTCTAAATGCACCTCTCGGCCTCAGACTCCTCGCCGCGCCGCAGGACCAGTCAGGCCTTCGTGTTTTTTTTGTTTCCTCACATGACATGGAAAATTCTTTCAAACTCTGGTGGTTTAAACAGAATCTATTTAATGAATATCTCCGTGCTTGTGTGTTCGACATGTCTCTGCCAAATATCCTTGACACGGAAACACTTTGCAAGAAAAACACAAAAGTGATTTGCTTAGAAATTATTAGTTAAGAAGGTGGATTCGTTCTTTTAAGCCGTGGTGAAGAAACTCACAATCTTACCTTACAGCGTTTTTATGAAGGTTAAGTAAAACAACAGAATATAGCAGAATATTGCTACGAATTTCTGCTTCCACTTTCTACCTAGCTGTCTAAAATGTTTATTAGCTTATTCACGCTTCATTTATTATAAAGGGACATTATGGAATGGTCATCGCCGCCTCTGCAGATCCTCAGTGTTTAAAGCAATAACTCAAAAACTGTTTCATGGATATTTTTCAAATTTGATACTGATATAGACCTTAGTGTGAGGAAGAACTGGATCGATTTTGGGAAATATCGGGTTCACATTTCTAACATGAGGGGAAGATTTGTCTCTAAAGTTTGGGACCATCATTTCTCAACCTTTACTTTAATAGTTCATATTTTATGTTTTTTTATTTTTACAAAAAAACACAGTTTTTGGGTCATATCTTCTAACTTTTGATTTGATTTAGTCAAATTAAGCAGATTTATCTTATATATATCGTATTTTAATCTAACATTAAATACTTGCCTCCCGAAGAAGAAGCTTTTATTATGAAAAAATACAGTTTTTCAGAAGGAATTTGCTCTGATTTAGTCCAAATTTGTCGTAAATAAATCAACTTGAGGAGATTTATCTTACATATACTGTGTTTTACTCACTAGGGAGAGCTTTTTTTATGAAAAACACTCTTCCTTCACGTTCAGTTTAATGAGTTCAATCAGGGGGATTACTTTTGCAACACAGGGGCCATAGGGGGATTTGACTGATATACCCTTGCTGTCGGGGACGACATCATACACCTAATTATTTTAAACTGACATTTTAAAAGCAATTTTGGTTAATGAGATTACAGCTCAACAACTTTCCCAGCGTATCTAAGGAGAGTTCTTGGTAATAACACGAGTAGTACACGAGTACTTCAGGATGAGAACCCGCTCACAAAAACTGAAAGCAGATTCATGTTTCAGGAATGACAACAGCATTAGCGGAATTTATTTATTTATTTCTCTTGGTTTAACTACTGTTCCCAAGAAAGTGCTCACAGACAACTTTACTTTGATCTCTATTCCCGGCAAATACTGGAATCTTTTGAAGTTTATGTAAGACATAAAGTCTATTTTCTGTTGAACAGGCATGTCCATTTGTTCTCTCTCTCTCTCTCTCTCTCTCTCTCTCTCTCTCGCTCTCTATCTCGTGCTCTTTCTCTCTCTTGTACTCCCTCTCTCTCTCTCTAACTCTTGTGCTTTCTCTCTCTCTCTCTCTTGTGCTTTCTCTCTCTCTCATACTCTCTCTCTTGTACTCCCTCTCTCTCTCTCATACTTTCTCTCTCTCTCTCTATCTCGTGCTCCCTCTCTCTCTCATACTCTCTCTCTTGTACTCCCTCTCTATCTCTCATACTTCCTCTCTCTCTCACTCTCGTGCTTTCTCTCTCTCTCTCTCGTGCTTTCTCTCTCTCTCGTACTCTCTCATGCTCTCTCTCTAACTCTTGTGCTTTCTCTCTCTCTCGTACTCTCTCATGCTTTTTCTCTCTCTCTCTCACTCTCGTGCTTTCTCTCTCTCTCTCTCTCTCGTGCTTTCTCTCTCTCTCTCTCGTACTCTCGTACTCTCTCATGCTCTCTCTCTCTCTCTCTCGTACTCTCTCATGCTCTCTCTCTCTCGTGCTTTCTCTCTCTCGTACTCTCTCATGCTCTCTCTCTCTCTCTCTCTCTCTGTTTATGGGTGTGTATTCTGGAATGAGCATCAATCTGGAACCCTGTAGGGAAACGTGTGAATGTGGAAGTGCTCTCACGGCTGTAATTTTGTGTGGGAAGCAGAAGATGTTGAAACAACATGGCCCTTACAGTAATAAGCGATGAGACGGGGGCCCCGGATTGCTCTAGTTTAAAAGATAATATAGAGAGAAGGAGAGAGAGCGAGAGAAAAGAGCCACTGCCACCATCGCCGACTGACAAATCTGCCGTCAGGACCGCGGGTTGTAAAAATGTGATGGCTAAAAGCTAATGTCAGAAGTTATGTGGAGCTGTCATCTGCTATTAGAGAGGATTATTGCCACCTCCTTCACTCCAGGAAAGATTGAGGTTGGAAGGGAAGATGAGCACAGCTAAATGAGAGGGACTCAGAAGAGTGAGTGACAGCGAGCATACAAAAGAAGAAGAAGAAAAAAAATGTCTGGAGCCAGAGACGTGAATTGAATGTCGAAAGGTGACAAGCAGACGACTGCAGCACAGAAACTCTAAACTGCACTGATCAACACTCGTGGCTGAAGGCGTCATAACTGTCACAGTGTGTCAGACCAAGACTGATATACTGCCAGGAACAAGATCCTTAAGTCCTAATGGACTTATAACTAGTCCTAGCAGTCAGGAGATAGCAGGCAGAGGAGATTCCATCGGGGTCCGCCGGCGCTGCTGGAAAAGAAAGGTCATCAGGCGACACGGTAGAATAAATAAGATACAAGAGGTGGAGCTGGGAAATAAATACATCAATCAATATATGTATTGATTTTTAAAATCAGTATTTTACTATGTAACATTCTGTTGGTATGAAAGTCATTTCTTTTTTTTGTATTGGAATATACGGGAATAAAATCACCATCTTACTTTTAAAGCAAAACTATGGTCCTATTTATGTGGAGATTTTTTTTTTTATTGGAAGGGTTAAATCAGATGGAATTGAAACGTCGGCTGAGTTTTGTATAAAAGACAAAATACTGTAAATAACACACAAATACTCGACACACTTGGTTTGACAAAACTGCCTTCCAATTCACAGCCAGCTGAGAAACCAGGACTGTCTTAGAAAACTGGATCTGCGCTCTCATCCCCGACAGCACGGGGTATATCACCGAAAAGCCCCTGATCTCCTGCGTCGCACAAACAATCCCCCTGATTGAACCCCTCAAAATAAATAATTGGTTATGTTTGTAATAAAATTCTCTTTAATGAGTCAAATATGAACTATAAGATTAAAATATGATACATATATATGAAAGGTAGATCTCCTGGAGTCGATTCATAAGAACCAAATTTGGACTCAACTGGACCGACGGTTAAAACGTTAAAACAGTGTTTTTCGTAAAACAGGGAACAAAACCAGCAAAATTGGTTCATCATTAAAACCTCGTCTGAAAAAGTGAGTTTTGAGAAGTGGTTTGAACACTGGGGGTCAGTACAGTCTCTGGTGTGTTTTGGGAGGGAGTTCCAGATCTGGCGCTCTGTCGTGATTGGTGTAGAGAGGAGGTTGTGTCAGAGGAGTGGGGACAGTGGGAAGGAGACTGTGGATCAAGGAGGTCCATGAGGTGGGAGGGGGCCTGGTTTTGGAGGGCATTTGTGGGTGAGGAGAAGGAGTTTGAACTGGACACGTTGTGGGACGGGGAGCCAGCGGAGCTTCTGGAGGACAGGGGTGATGTGGTCACGCAGGAGGCGAGCAGTAGAGTTCTGGATGTATTGGAGTTTATTGCGGTTTTTGGATCATGAATTTGAACATCTGTTCTTTTGGAAGTGAGGAGAGGGAGTCAGAGTGGAGTGAAGAGGTTAGGGACTTACCCGATATGTAAAGCTGGACGTCGTCGGCGTAGCGCTGCAGGTGGAGACAGTGACGAGGGATGATATTGCCAAGAAGGAGGAGGTAGAGGATGAAGAAGAAAGAGGGCCAAGCACTGCACCATGGGGGACACCTCGGAGCTATTGGAGCAGTGGAGGAGGTGCAGTTGTTGATGGGATGATGAACTGCTGTCTGTTTGTGAGATATGACCTCATCCAGGAGAGGGAAGTACCGGTGTGAGGGAGGATTTCAGGGGGGGAGAAGGATGGTGTCAAAGGTAAAGTTGAGTTCAAGGAGGATGAGGATGTTGAAGAAGTTGTTGGTGACATTGAAGAGGGCTGTTTCAGGGCTTTGCTGCGTACGCTGTGATACATTAGGCTTCACGTTTTAACTACCTGAAGTGAAATAAAAGGGTCGGCTGCTTATTAAGGGGATAAGAGTGCTTAAGGATTTACAAGTATTAGATAGCTTCCATGAATCTTCCCCTCAATTTCATTAAAGATGCAAAATTACACAAGTGGAGCCAATTTCTCGACCCAATTTAAAGAATCCGTCATCCTTGAAATAGCCTTTAATGTGGCCATGAATCCTCGTCCTTTGTCGTGAAAAAAACCCCTGCAAAGAACAAGTTTTAATTGGATCCCATTTATTGTTCTGTTGATTCCGTTTAAGCTGCCAGTGAAGCACTTCTCCCGTTCCACCACCAGCTGCCTGTCAGTCGTTATCACCCGCCACATTCCGGTACCAGCTAATACATAAAAATGACAGTAAATCTGGGAAAGGTCTGTAGCGCAGGAGTCATAAAGTAAATCGGCTGCTTGGTGTTGACAGTGCTTTGGGGGTGCAGGGGCCAGAGGGAGATTGAGGGCACTAAATCTGAGAGGGTGCTTGCAAGGGAGTGAAGCAGGGGACGTCTATCAAATCAGTCTACACGCATGTAAACGCACACACACCCATGAGGGAGAGACACGGGAATGTTAATACATGGTAGGTTAATAGGATTATTAATGACAAGTGTCCACATATACAACACAAGTAGCATCCTATCATCTGTCAAATCACATTTCTTTATTATTTCCCCCTCTGTCACACACACACACACACGGTCATGATGTTGATGTGTGCAGCTTTGTGCAGACGGGCAGAGAGGCGCTTGAAGGCATCACCACTGTGAAGGCTCCCGCTCCAACTTTTCTGATAGTGATGTTAATGGGTCACATATGGGCGTGACAAATTAACTTTGCAGTGTGGCAGACAGAGTAACTACGGAGGCCCACAGGGGCAAACGCACTAAAACTTAAGAAAACACATGCAAAGGGACCAAAAACACAAAGAAGTTAGGAAAATATGTTCGTCATTTTGACAAGTGAACGCTGCAAAAGAAAAGCCACCAGAAAAACGGAGGCAAATATAATACAAAAATATTTCATGATACTTTGATTAGATGTTTCATCTTCGCTTAACTTCCAGACCGTGTGGTCATGTTGACCTTAATCAAAATGGTGAAAACAACAAATACACTTAAAGGTGACCCTAACATGCACAGAACCCAAAGCTGGAGTCAAAAAAGGTGTTTTAAAACAGGAAGAAACCAACATCGTGTATACTGGCTTCAGGCGTCGCCATGGCAACGAGTACGCAAGGGTCAGAGCGTCAGATGCAAAAGCTACTTTGTTTTAGCTTTAAGTATATTTGTTGTTGTTCACAATGTTGATTAATGTTTAATTCCAGGTCACATAACCCCGACACGACCCCAGAAGTTAAACCAAGCAACAACGGCTAATGGAAATATCATGAAATGTTTGCCTATTATATCTGTTTTATTCACTAAGTGAGGCATTAAAAAAGCGCGTCCGGGGTTTGCATCACTTTTAAGCGTCCTTCCCAAACACTTTCGTTGTCTTGTGGCTTTTGTGGCGCTCAGGTGTCGTCAAAATGACGAAGACGTTTTCCTGCATTCATTGTGTTTTGTCTATTTGCGTGTGTTTTGTCTATTTGCGTGTGTTTTGTCTATTTGCGTGTGTTTTGTCTATTTGCGTGTGTTTTGTCTATTTGCGTGTGTTTTCTATAGTTGCTCTGCGTTTGCCCCCCATGGGCCGCCATAAGTTACGATAGCAAGAGCGTTCCTGTCCTTGTCGGTTTGTTGGATGTTACTTATCCAGACGAAACACTTTGTTTGTACAATTTATCAGGGTATTAAAATTATAAAGACGTCTGGCGTAATGACCGGTGCTGTAAATCTCGCGAGCCTCTGGGTAACGCGGGACGTTCGCGGTCTACCTGCTACATGCATTTTCCTGCATAAGCTCATAAATGTCAAGGATAAAATATGCAATGGATCCTGTAACAACATACATGTGGTGTCTTCCCTGAGAGGTTTCAGCCTCTTTACAGCACCGAGGTGTGCTGCAAACAGAGCAGAGATGAAGATGTAGTACCTCGACCTGCTGTAGGAGACACATCTGAATAACGTTCCTTGCATAGTCGGCTATAAAAATCAGTGACTATATCCTGGCAGTGCGTTTACATGATTTATGCATTATTACTCTTTTAATGCATCCTTTCTGCCTCTTTATAGGTGACCGCTGACGGAGGATTGTTGCGTTAGCATGTCTGCTAGGTGAGGGAGGATACTTACCAGGCATTGCAATGTTAGGTGGTAAACTCATGCAAAACAGGTTTCACTCTCAGGCGTTTCAACTTATCCTTAATGTGCCTTCGGCGACGTTTTTGTACGCTAATGATATGGCGTAATCGGTGATTACTCATGATGTGTACTTTCTTTGTTTCACTATGTTTGCGTACAGCTAGGTACGCGCCGTACGCAGGCCGATTCCGAGCCCCGCTTTCTCCACGATGGCTGAGGGTTGAATCAAGATTATGAGCTGGAACAACTGCCGGGCCGACAACCACAACAAACGACCTCAGGGTTTGCTGAGAACAATTGCTTAACATGAAATAGTATTCTGTATTTGTAAATCAATAAAAATCAGCTTTAATAGAATCTCCCTTGAGGCTAAAAGCATCAAAACCTTCAATGAGATACGGTGATATGAACCGAATTATTGGCACTCTTTAAAAATAAATAGTCAGTTGGATTCTTTATTGTCTATAGTCATGATCTTAAACTCCAATCATTCAAAAAAAATGCAATATTTTAATCTAAGTAACGAAATAAAAAAGAAAAACTATTTTCTCAACATCAAAATAAATTTTAGTTTTTGTGCCACAATTATTGCCATTCTTAGGAAATCCTGTGATTAAAAGCAAACATAGGAATAAATACAGTTTTATTTTATATTTGTACATTCACCTGTTTGAGTAAGAACTCTGGAGTGGTGAACAATGACTTCCTGTTTCACTGGGGTATAAATATGAGGTGACACAGGACTAATTCTCCCTGATGTTCTTCACATTGTTAAAGACCGGAGAAAACATTGAGGATGTGTGAAGAAAAGTTTTAGAGCTGCACAAATCTGGCAATGGATACAAGAAAATGAACTAACGGTTCAAAATGTCAGTTTCAACACTTAATCAATAATTAAGAAGTTTAAAGAGGAAAAATAGAATATCAGCCTGGAGGAGGACGTGTCTGCAAACTGACCCCACACACTGTGAGGAGGATTGTTTCACGGGCAAAATACTCTCCAAGGATAACAGCTAGAGAGGTCAGAGGTCAGTTGAATCGTGGAGTTAGAAAGTCTCTCGAACTACCATCAGATGGCGCCGACACCAACACCAGCTGTTTGGGAAAGTAGCAAGAACAAAGCCTCTGCTGTCATCCACAGACAAAGTAAAGCCCCTACAAGTTGACAAACACCACTGGGACCCTCAGTGGAACCACATCAAAGGTCAGGAGAGGCCAAAGTAGAGCACAACCAACAAAGATGGGTGTGGCCTGGCATGAAAGTCCCCCATACCCATGGTGAAGTCTTTGGACATCTTGTTAAAAGACGTGCTTCCATGGACTCCATCAAACACCAGCAGATACTGTCAGGAACCTTAAAGTGATCCGTGGTCGGACCTTCCAGTTGTTTGAATGAGTGGGAAACTGCTGGAGTGGGCCAGCAGCCTTCATGAAAGAAAACTCGAGGTAACACATCTGTACTAGTTTGGTGTTCTTCTAAGGTGATCAAGGTTGTTTCAGTGCTGAGGGGAGGAAATCATTTCTTTATGCAATCACCAGAAGACGCTTTTTTTCGATTGGAGCCGAACAGAATGGCGCCGAGCTCCATCAAACACGGCGCTCTGAGCGAGGCCCAGGGCTTTTCTTTGGTTTCCACATATCTCGCTCTTTTCCCATCCGACAAAAGTGACCCGAGATAGAAGTCTATTAAAGATTTGATTGTTTGATCTCTTGGCAAGGTTTGAATAATGCATGACTTTTCTTTTTTCACGGCCGGCTGAAAGATTCCGTTCCGTCTCGGAGACGGATATCAATAAACAATTAGCTCAGAGAGGAAATAAAGTTGGTTGGAATCAGACGCGGACTAGAGAGAGAACATCTCCAGCGCCTTTTGTCCCCGCTGACGACTGCGTTTGTCCTTTTGTGGCTCTGGGAAAGAGGGAGTGTTGCTCCCTGTGGACCGCTGATTCTGACCTTGTGCGTGGAAATCACACCTGCAGAGAAGGAGTCCAGAGTGTTCGGGTCAGAACTGACCCGTGTGTGGTTGCAGATGTGCTCTCTACACGTCTCGACACGCCTGTTTGCCTTTCTTACTGTATCTGTGACAAGAGTCTGGTGTGACTGCACCTCTGTGTGGATGAGTGTGATTGTGTGTGCGCCAAAGCATGTGTGCGACGACATGTGTGTGTGAGTGTGTGTGTGCGGTAGACATGAAAGGCGGGAGTCCCATCTGTTGTGGTGTAATGACTGTGCTATTTGGAGGCAGGAAAGGTTTGGTGCGGGAGCAGCTGGTATCTCGCCCGGTGACCTTTTAGCATTCCTCCTCTCACCATCTGACAGATGTGTCAACTCGATTATTTCAAAAGCCTCTGAATAAATAAGCGATCGGGAGAGAGCAGCGGCCGCCAACCCGACGAGTCGGCGGCGCGTACGAACACATTAGACGCCGAACTCGCCCTACTCCCAAAAAACACCCACGAAAAAACAGAGAAACTCTGGTAGCAGCGCAATTTGAAAGAGGTGATCGGATAAGTCACCCCCATTGTTGTTGCTCATTGCTCGTTTCCTACTTTCCCCGACTCTCCTCCTCCCTCCCTTTCTTCTCCCATCATCCACTAAATAGCTGCTGAGTTGCCGGTATGAGGCTTGGTAAACGGGGCACAATGGGGCAAATTGAATGCCATTGTGGTCCGGCTGCCCTTGGAGCTCCACCATTAACTGAGTTTGGATGGAGGGCGAGGAGGGGAGTGGGGTGGTGGGGGGTGGGGGGTGGTGCTGGGCGGTGCTGAGGGCCTCAGGTGTTGCTGCTAGGCTGCCAATGGACTCTCATTCCCTGGCGGAACCCACGCAGGACGGAGGGGAGTCCATTGTAGATGTTTTGTTTGTGTGTGTGTCTATGTGTGCGTGTGGATGTTCGGGGGGTTGGGGGGTGGGGGTAAGGGGGGCTAATTGACTCACTGAGTGATTGGGGGACTGTGAAGAGGCGACCGCAATCAGACCTGCCCTGATAGAGTTTGATGCCTCCCTAAATAGTTTTCAAATGGAGGAGCAGGTGCATTTTTTTCCGAAAGCAATCCCTACCACCCCGGTGTGTGAGAGAGTTTGTGTTCTTCTGTGTGTGTGTGTGTGTGTGTGTGTGTGTTGTGTGTGGGTGTGGGTTTATTAGTGTGTCACTAATACGACTGTCTCCAGGTGATTGTGAAGGTTTCCTGTCTTTGTGTGGCAGAGGGAGAGTCATTAGAGTGTGTGTGTGTGTGTGTTTGTGAGTGTGTGTGTGTGTGTGTGTGTGTAAGTGTGTACGTGTAATGTTTATACCAATTAACCCTTTAATCTTTTTCCATATTGAACAATGTGAGCTTCTTGACTGAACCTGTTTATAAAATGACCCAGTGGCAGCAGGTATCTGCTAAAAAGTAAGGGGCCAGGTACGGAGCCATGGGGGCCTCCACAGGTCAAAGGAGCCACCGATGAAGAGGAGGCATTAACCAGGGCTTTTAAGAAAGTCCTGTTTGGTAAGTTGAATATTTGTTGGCGTATTAAAGCATGCGAGGATTTACTCAATAGAATTGATTTAACAAATAAAAATCTAACAGTTTTTTCTTTACCTGAAAGTTGAGCTGATTTAATTAAAACCGACTATTTTCCATAAAATATTACTGTTTAAATATAATAGGTGACCGAACAATCTGTCATTTTGAAAGTCTAAGATTAAAAAATTTCCCCTTTTGGGGTTTAATAAAGTTTTTCTTTCCTATTCTATATGAAATGATTTGACGCCCCCAAAAAATGAAGTATGCAAAAAAAGAAGTTTTTCTTGCTGAGGACATTAAAGGATAAATGTGTCTAGTTTTTGCTTTGTGTTGAGGAGCCATTCCATTTTAAAAATTAAACAACTTATCTCAACTTGTGAAATGAAATAATAATCCAGAGGTGGTGGAGGTCCTCCGTTCCCAAGATCCAATCCTGAATGTTACAATTCAGGAGAGAAACACCTGAAAGTCCTTAATCCTTAAAGGTGCCTCATCAAATCATGTCCGGTCCTCTTGATTCTGTTCAGTGGATCCAAACTGGTTTCGGTGGGGTCACTGGGATGTGCTGAGGAAGACTTGGCAGGATCCATTCTCTGCCGGTTTTCATTGCCTTGTTTTACATGGACTCCACACGACACGCTCTGAATGGCCCAGCGAGTACTTAGGAAAATGGATTATTCACAGAGACTATAACATCCTGGCACAGAAGTGGAGAAATGCGGGAGAGCGGCCCAAAACGTATGGAACCCTCCCCCATTACAGGCGTTGACTTCGGTTCTCAAACGCCAGCCTACATTTTTTTTTGAAGAAACCCAAAATTGTATGAAACCAGCCTCAGACAGAAGACAAGATTAATGTCAGGGCTTTTGTCCTCTGGGTCAGGACCGTGCACCGTAACCGTGGTCACCCCTGGATTTCGTCTCAGTCCGCCTGTCATCACAGCGAGAGCCCCCCCATCTATCACCCCCATTGATCTGCACTACTGACAGATGGTGGTTACGGGTGGAGGAGACAGATTGTCCTCAGCACAGCATGGCTGCTTCACAGGCAGGTTCAGGTGCAGCACAGACTAGACGTGTGCTCTGTGGGCCAACTGGAATGTTTGATTTGTTATTGCCTCGCATAAATAAATAAAAGTATGATCACTTTTCATGATATCCCAGGAAAAAATCTGAGTTATGAGGGAAGCGTCACGACGCAGATCCTTGGTTTTAACACCATAACTGGAAAACTACTTGGTGGATCATTTTCAGATTTTATGCCCACATAGATTGGAGAGTGAGGAAGAACTGGGTTGATTTGGGGAAAAGGTTGGTTGAATAGTTCTGCCACTAATTGGAGATTTATTTTCAAAATGTTTCAGGCCATTATTTCTCAAGCGTTTGTCCAGTTTAATCCAAACATCGATGAAGTAGATCTATCTTTTATATCATATTATACTCCAATAGTTCATATTTTACTCACTAGGGGGAGCTTTTTCACAAAAAAGTCTCTTTTTTTGATTAAGTCCAAATTTACCTCATATGAACTGTCTCAATGGGAATCAACTTTTACTGTAATTGTTTGTATTTTAGTCATTAGGTGAAGGTTTTTACCAAAAACAGTCTTTGTCAAACATGAATCGTTGGTCCGATTTAGTCCAAATGTACCTCATATGAACGCCTCAAGGAGAACTAACTTGTACCTGTCATATTTTACTATAATCGTTTGTCTTTTACTCATTAGGGGATGCTTTTTTTTAATGAAATGATTGTTTTTGAAACAAAAAAATAAAAAAAATATTTAATGAAAATGACCTCATATGAACCGCCTGAAGGAGAACTAAATTGTATTTGTCATATTTTACCGTTATAGTTCGTATTTTACTCATTAGTGGGTGTCTTTTGTGGAAAACCCTGTTTCTAATCCGTAACTTACCGACCCTTAGTCTGAACATTTAGCTCATATATATCGAAGCAAAGAAATCTGTCTTGTTTTGTCCCTGAGCTCAGAAAAACCAGTTAACTGTATTTATCTTCATTATTGAGTCCCTATGGGATCTGATCTTAGAGCAGCCTGCCGACTTCACAGATGTGGTTAGTTTGAGTCATTATGGAGTGTTTCAGATTATTGATGAGTCGCATTTAATTTGAGGAGTTCAATCAGGATAAATGCTTGCACAACGCAGGGGATTGGGGGCTTTTACCCTTGCTCACTCACTGAGGGAGTAACGCTACTTTGGGATTTTAAGCATTCAGACGTGAGTGGCAACAACTAATGTGCTTATAATTGTTTTTCTGGGGTTTTATTTTTATTCTTATTTCGTTTTTTCTTATTCTGGTTTAGAGTTTATGTGATTATCAAAGAGGAACATCTGTCAGAGTTGAGAAAAAAAAAAAAACTAAAAATCCCATCGAAGATTCTGGGTCGCAAACCCATTCCCTCCTGTAACCCACCCAGACACGACCCAGATGCTCCGAATGGGGAATGAAGCAAAGACGCTCACTGTTCACCAGAACTTTGTTCTGAATTATTTTGCACATGATGCATTTTGTATGGAGTTGCTCACCAGACAGAAACTGTGTTCAAAGATGCACAAGCCATCTCATCACCTTACTATGTATTAAATATACTGGATAATATATCACATACATATATTGTGTAATATAATAAAATATAATATAATATAGTATAATATAATATAGTATAATATAATGTAATTTAAAATAATATGGTAAAATATAATATAGTATAATATAATATAATATAATATAATAAAATATACTGTAATATAATATAATATAATATAATATAAAATAGTGTAATATAATATGATATAATATAATATAATATAATATAATATAATATAATATAATATAGTATAATATAATATAGTATAATATAATATAATATAACATAATATGGTATAATATAATATAGTATAATATAATATAATAAAATATACTGTAATATAATATAATATAATATAATATAAAATAGTGTAATATAATATAATATAATATAATATAATATAAAATAGTGTAATATAATATAATATAATATAAAATAGTGTAATATAATATAATATAATATAATTTAAAATAGTGTAATATAATATAATATAAAATAGTGTAATATAATATAATATAATATAAAATAGTGTAATATAATATAATATAATCAAATATAATATGATATAGTAGAATATAATATAGTAAAGTATAATATAATGTAATATAATATAATATAATATAATATAACATAATCATGTAATAATATAATATAATATAATAATAATATATAATATATAATATAATAATATAATTTTCATATCATATAATCATTTACCTTATTCTTTTCATTGTCTGTAAATATTATTTATTATTCTTTTTATAAGTTTTTTCTGTCTTCCCACTTATTTCCATTGATTTAAGTTTTATTTCATTTGATAGTCATAATAATTATTCTTTAAACATTATCTCGTCCCAGCTAGGTTCTGATTTATTTTTGAAAATACTCAGAATTAACATTTCAATCAATCACTCAGATGTTTGAGTGCATCTTCATAAACACACTCTCAATCCCGCTATCCATGTCTCCTCGCCAAACCAAAATAGTTCTGCATGTAAAGGTATATTTAATCAAAGATTGATCTATAAACCATCTCATTAACTGATGCCTCGACGTTCTGCCACACGCTTCAGAACCAGAACAGCTTTGTGTTCCAGGTGACTCAAAAGCAGATTCTCTTCCGTTGTTTGGAGCCACAAAGCCGTGGCTCTAACTATCTGAAGATAATTTATTCATAGGTTCATGGATTTGCATTAAGCCATCTCGATGTAGCAGACGCGAGGAAGTCAATAAGTGGTCAATACGTGTTATGCTTACATGGGAATTATTCATCATTCTCCCCGACGGTTCATTTACAACCACGGCAGACGACGTCGATATTAAACTTCAGTAACCTCGCTGACGACGGCACGGGGGTCGCTGAGTTGTCCTTGTTTTCTGATCACTCACTTGATGCATTAGCAGGTGTTCCTGGTGGTGGAGTGGGCGTAATAAATTATTCTGTCCTGTGGGAGCGTCGGGGGTCAAAAATACATATTTGAATATAAATGAACAACTAAGCTTACGCTGTCATCCCTTACAGCGAGGGTATATCCCCTAAAGCCCCCAAAGCCCCTGTGTTGAACTCGTTGATAATCTCAAACAGTCCATATTGACTCAAACTAACTATTTCTATGAAGTCAGCAATCTGCTCCAAGATCAGATCCCAGAGTGGCTCAATAATGAAGATAAATACAAATAACAGTTTTTCTTTATGAGCTCAGTAAAAAAACAAGACAGATTCCCTTGTGTCTATTCATGTGAGCTAAACGTACAGATTTATGGTTGGGGAGTTTACTGTGTTCCACTAAAAGCTCCCCCTAATAGGTAAAATATCAAATATTTTAGAGAAATCATACATCTATAATATATATCCAAGATAGGTGTTTTTGTGTAGATTCATATGAGGCCATTTGGACACAATCGGAAATACTTATTGCGTTTTTGTAATAAAAACAAAGAAAGCCCCCCCCCTAGTGAGAGAAATATGAACAATTCCAGTAAAATGAGACAGATACAAGATGATTCTTCTTGAGGTTGTAGTACTTTAGTATAAACTGAGTTTGGACTATATCGACTAGATCGCACCATTAAGGAAATTATGTCCGTTTTTTTTTTCCCAACAAAAAAGCTCCCCCTTGTGAGTAAAGTATGAAATATCAAAGTAGAGTACGACATGTATGAGATAGATCTCATTAAGTTGATTTATATGCACCCAGTTTGAACTAAGTTTAACCAACAGTTGAGAAATTTTTGCCCGAAAACTGTGATTCTGGAGATAAAGCTCCCCCTCGAGTCAGAAATATAAAAACTGATCTTTCCCAAAATCAATCCAGTTCTTCCTCTTATTGAAGTCTATCAGGGTATAAAATGTCAGAATGATCCGTGAAAACCGTTTTTGAGTTATCACCACACAGTTTGTCCCCCGTAGCAGTGTCGCCATGATTTGAAAGGATTCAGGAAGCGAACAGATTTTTTGTCAAAGAAATCTGTTTATATGCAAATACATACCGCATTCATGATTTCAAATCGCCTACTTTTTAAGAGTAAATCATGCTAGTTGATTACAAATGGACTTTGGTGAAGTTGACAAAAAGCTACCATTCATTAATTATATATATTATTTATATTAAAAAGGTAGTAGGAGAGAGGAGGTTAAAACCTTTATTTTCCTTTTGGAGGAATCAGTTCCTAACAGAGGTAAGAAGTCTGGCCTAAACGCAGAGATGGTTCCGCGAGCTTCATCGCCAGGTTCTAAATGCTCAGTAGCGCCAAGAATAGCATCTTTTATTCAAACGTTTGGTGCAAGGTGACGCTATACATCACGGATCTGTCCCAACTTTAAACTAACCACTATGATGAACATGGGTTTTAAACTCTCGGGCCGCCGTTGGACCTCGGCACCAGCTCGGTGATTTAGATGAGGCCATAAAATTGTAAATGGAGATGGGAGGTTAGTTGCTTAATTGACCTTTATTGGGTTCTCTGCTTCATTTGAAGACTGGATATTAAATTAACATGATAATTCTGCCGTCTCTGCAACCCCCACCCCTTTCACACACACCTTCACACACCCCAACACACACATACACACACACTTTCACATCCCACTGTAGGTTTTATGGTTCCCGTTGATTTAGCACTGCTTTTTATTGACTGCCTTTCATTTTAACATACTTGGACAAAGAAGGTTTTATTAAAAATTGAGCCGGATACTGTAACAGGACTGAGAGTTTATGAGGCTTATTCCATTAAGAACCCTCCCCTATTCTTAATGTGACCTATACAGGAAGTAACACCTCAAATATCTGTATCTGTATTTAATTATGTGTTGAGATAGAAAATGTTGTACAAAAACATGGGCGGGAATATTTTTTGATAACAATAAAAAGAAATGATAAAAACTCGAGGCAGTCACGTTTTCATAAGGAAATGTTCAACAATGTCGAAAATATAGACCAATAAAGCAACAGTAGAGCTTTAAATGATCAAAATACACATACACACAATATGGATGATCACAACTGTATAAATAGGGTGTAAACAAACGAATGCTGGGCACCCAGATTAACGGCTGTTCAGATAAGGATTATTTCATCTCAAACAGATCATATTGACTCAACCCAACTATTTATACAGAATCAGCAGGATGCTGGAGATAAAACCCCGCAGTGACTCAATAATGAAGATTATCGTGGGTAACTACATTCCTGAGGTAAATGTGACGTAATTGGACCGACAGTGAGGAAGTTATGTCGGAAAAACGGTGTTTTTCGTATGAAAGCTCTCCGGACTGAGTGATATATGAACTATTAGTGACATCACAGAGGATAAAAATGAAGATAAAGCTGTGGCTGTCACAAGCGTCCGAGAACCAAGCAGTTGGACTCAGGCGTTAGAGTCCAGTTTAGCAGCATGTTGCGTGTACGAGTATACGAGGCAACCATGTGACTTTCCAATGGCATGTATACGCTGCAAAAGAATATCCCCAAAAAGCTCTGCATCCCCTGCGTTGTACAAGCAGTCCGCCTGATTGTCGCCCCAAATTGAAAAGCCGTGATTAATGCCTCCTTTTTCATTGGCCCTTTTGACCTGTGGTGTCCCCCAGGGCTCCCCCCTTGGCCCCATTACTCTTCAGCATAAACATGCTGCCCACCGGGTCGTATTATAAACAACTCCAGATAACTCAAAAGTCGAGATTTTTGTCCGTATGGAAGATCAGGTATCTGAAGTCGCCACAACTCTGCGTAATTTTCCGTTTGAGCCTCAGTCGGCCTCGACACCCAATAATAATCCAGTGCAGTAAGTGCCTTGATATTTGAAGTTGTCCTTACTTTCCCTTTTTTTTTTTTTTTTTACAATGCAGAGCTTTTACTACAACCACCTTTTTATGACAGCGGCGGTAACACGACTAATTATCAGCCGTTCAACCTCAGCCGTCAGTGTTGCTAGGCAACAGGTGTGGAGCCTGGTGATGCCGGGGTAGGAACAGGAAGAGCTGGCGAAAACTTCCTCGTGAGAGGAGACCACCGCTTTCATCAGCACTCGGTGTGGCCTGACCTCCGTCAACCACCCACCCAAGACGGACGGAGCAGAGACGGCGTGAGTGGAGACGACACAAAAAGAGGAAGAAGTGGACGGGACGACTCCCCGAGAATATACAGGAGACAAATGGGGACACACTGTCAGTATGACAAACAGCACATTAGAAGTGAATTACTCCCCCCCCCCGCCTCTCCTAAGTGGATGTATTACCATTTTGTCTGTCGCTAAAAAAGAGCCACAGAATATGAATATGCGTTTACATCTGTCCCCCATTAATATGCATGCCTGAATCCACATCTCAACACAAAGCCAATTTTCTGGCCATCTGGGGAATGGCTGGTGGAGGTAATGAATATTCTTTATGAATATGTTTTATTTTGCAAGGTAGCGCCGTCGATCAGGAGCGCGCCGCTATCGTTCTCTGCTCTCTCTCTCGGTCCCTCGCACTCTGTCTCTGTCGCTCTGAGATGCAAGGAACCTTCGCCGCTCCACTCCAGGAGCTTAATTAGACTGTACAGACGAGGGAAGGACGGCTGGACAGATGGAGGGACGGTTGGGTGGGGAAAAATGAAAAAACACCTTTTACCAAACAGACTCTCTCTCTCTCTCTCTCGCTCTCTCCCTCTCTCTCTCTCTCTCTCTCCTCACACCTGCTCTGGATGGTGATGCTGCCGAGAGAAATACGACCGAAGCTATTAGCTATCACGACTCCCGCAGTAACTAGTCTACCGTCCTGATGTTCGTTTAATTACCAAAGTGAATTACGACCAAAGTACACCGTACAGAATATTCGCCGTTTTCAATGTATTTTCTGTTAGTGTTTGTGTACAAATGAGCAAACCCCTCTTGAAAGAAACGTTGAGATTTATCTTAAAGATCCTGTGATTTCAGCGCTTGTTGTGAGAAACAACATCAACTAGGCCTAGCCCCCAATCCCCTGTGTTGTACATGCAATCCCCCTGATTGAACTCCTCAAATTAAATGTGAGGTTATGTCCAAAAAAAAACAAAAACAAAAAAACAAGCTAGATCTCCTTCAGTTTTGTTCTATGAGGTAAATCTGGATTAAATCAGAAAAAATGTTTGGAAGATATGTCCGAAAAACGGTGTTTTCGTAAAAAAAATAATAATAATAAAGCTGTCTCTAGTGAAATATACAACCAAACTTTCCCCAAATCAATCCAGTTCTTCCTCACATTAAGGTCTATGTTGGTATAAAGTTTGAAATTAATCCATGAATAAGTTTCTGAGTTATCGCGCTAACAGGAAGGCTCTGCAGGCGGCGCAGATGTGAACCTGGCGGCAATGAAGATTCTATATCCCCTACTTTATGGGGAGAGTAATATAACATAATATATATAATAATGACGCATTTATATTCTTAATTCAGTGATATTTTATCCAACAATGAGCTTTCATCTCCTTAAACGTTTCTGGCGCGAATCGGGCGAACTGCATCTCGGACATGTGCTGCATGGAGGAACCTGTTGCCTCATTATGGGACACATGCATTTTCATGACAGTGAGTTCAAAGACGAGGAGAGATGGGTGGAGCGAAGGATGTGTCTGCCCGTAGGCACCTTTATACGTGACAGCGATGATTTAGACGTCACTGACAGTATTACTGTTTCCCGCGTGTCTCTGGGGCTCCGGCGGTCCGTCGGCTGGTGGCGTCCTTTAATGATTTATGATTGAAGTTAGCCGGCGAGTTCCCCAGAGGATCCCCTCGGAGGGAAAAGCACTGGGAGTGACCGGTTTTATGGCAGCACTGGGAATCAATTATGGTAACGGAGGCTAATGAATGCACTTGAGGGAACTGCTCCCCGCTCTCAAGGCCAATTTTTTCCCATTTGCATATGGATGGCAGAAGGACAGGAGCCACTTTCATCTGGCTGTGATGGAGCACCGTGGAAATGGACTTCTGTGTGTTCCTTTCAATCTCACTGTATATCTTCTTCTTGTTTACATTTCGCCAGCAGCACCACTCTCATTTCTATCACACAGGGTGGGAAAGATGCTCCACTTCTGCTTCACCTATACATGCAATATTAGACCCCTCAGCGAAGCCTCCTCCTCCTCTTCTTCTTCTTCAATAGTCTGAAGTCATTTTCAATTAGGGCACTTCTGCGGTTGCTGGGTGAGTCCTGGAAGTGCTCCAGTGTCTCCCCCATGGAGCCCGTACAGTTTAAAGGAGTAATGGTGTAGCCTTTTACTGCCACCAAGGTTAACATGCATTAAAGTCATCTGTTTGCACAGATGGACCTCTTGCAACACTCACTCTCACTCCTCGAAAATGCATTAAGGTAAATAATGCCGGCCGAAAAAAGAAATCAGCGAGCTCGATACATCCCGCTGAAGTAAAGACGGCTATGAATATGAAATGTGCTATGAATTGCTTATGTGATGGCAGACACTGCAAAATATAATAAAAAAGAAACTAGACTTATGTATGCTTACGGGAAAAGCTAGAAATCTGAAGTTGTGTCAGAAAAACAGTGTTTTTTTGTAGGAGGCAAACAACGAAACAGCTCCGCTTAGTGAATAAAATATGAAGAATTACAGTGAAATACGATATAAATGCGATAGATCGCCTGATGTCGATTCATATTCACCAGATTTGGGCTAAATCGGACCAACAGATGGGAAGTTATGGCCAAAGAACAGCTTTTTCTATCCAACAATAACTCCACCAAGTGAATAAACGTGAAAAATGATCGTAAAATATGATATAAACATTTAAATCTCCTCCAGTCGATGTACATGAAGTAGATTTGCACATATTTGGACCAACTGTAGAGAAATTATGGCACGAACACTTCTATCTAAGACAAATATCTAAGATGGGTGTGGTCTAGTAAGAAAGAAAGCAATAGAGAAAAGCCCCTCATACCCACTGTGAAGTCTGGTGGTGGATCTATGATGCTGTGGGACATCTTGTTAACAGATGTGCTGCAGAGGAGAGTCCACAAGCGCTGACCTCAGAACTGAAGGACTTGGAGAGTTTCTGTATGGAGGAATGTTCTCAGATCTTCTCCTTGTGTTCTCTGACATCATCACAAACTACAGCACCCGTTTTTTTTTTTAAAGGGTGCCAATAATTCTAAGAGAACCCCGTGTATCTGATTGATGACATCAGAGCTTGGACCCCAAACTCTGCGATCTAAAGCTACGTTCCCCTGCCGTCATAACAAACATTTCAATCATCAGTTCTCTGACTGAAATACTTTCTGGTGAACTTGCTCACTGTCTGTTTTCACCGTCTGAAAGCTGCCGTTACTTTGCTGGTGACAAAATGAATGTCTCCTCACAGTTTTTTTTTTTCAGTTTACACCCTTCAACCTCTTTGGCAGGACAAATATTCTTGTCTCCAGCAGACAGGTAGCAGAGGTTTTGTTTTGGAATGCAAATAGCAGCTGAAATACCTGCTGAATTCTAATGTGTGTGTTTCTACCGGGTTCTCTCTCTTTCCCTCTCTGTGCATGATGGTTCTTTCCTTTGGAGGCAGATTGAATGAATGTTTCGTAACTTATTGTGTGAAATAGAAATATTCATAATGGTGTAAAAAAAACAATTTACTTAAAGTTACTTTTCTTCTCCATATCTCCCTGTCCTCTGCATCTTCCTCTGTCACACCAACCAACTGCATGTCCTCTCTCACCACATCCAGAAACCTCCTCTTTGGTCTTCTTCTTTTCCCCTGCCCGGTTGCTCCATCTCCAGCATCCTTCTACCAGTAGATCCACTATCCCTCCTCTTCACGGGTCCAAACAACCTCAATCTGTCAAACAAATAGCAAACAAGAAGGGGCTCAGAGCTGATCCTTGGTGCAGTCCCATCTCCACTTTGAACTAAACAATTTGAGAAAAAAAAACACTAGTCCTATTTACTGAGAAGGGTTTTATGTTCTGGACATTAAAGGCTTATCTCATATAGATGTCTACAACAAATACAGGTTGTTCAATTATCGTGAAGTTAAATAAGGTTTTCATTTGAAATTTGCAGTGACCCTCGACAGGAAAGAAAATAAGTGCATATTCAAAAAAAACTATTCAAACGAATTGTTTTTTTTGTCATAAAATTGATGAAGATTTTTTGTCCTAAAATTGATGAAGATTTTTTTCTTAATTTGCAGCGTGCACATAAGGTCAAATCGATGTTTGCGGTGCGTTTGCCCCCGTCGGCCGCCGTAATCTCAAACGTCCCGAGGAAATAAAAAAAAAGAGGATGTGCTTTGAAACAACTTACATTACATTTTTTTTTTTTAAAAAGGCTTTATAGTATTTCTAGACTCTACGGCTTTATAGTCACAGACACAGTCTATCATACCTGGGGAAGAAAAAGTTTGTGCACAAACAGATTTCTGGAAACTTCCATGAGTGACGCCATCACACGGTGGAATAGACAGACAGGGCGGACAGGCAGAGTTGCAGGCTCCCACTAATTTGATCCGGTGACATTTTCTTCTGCAGCTCCTCGGGGGGGGGGGAAGAGCAGCAGAGTGGGAATGAGGCAGTTAGAGAAAGAGAGTAAGAGAGGTCAAGATGGAGAGAGAATGAGATAGAGAGAGAGGGAGAGATGGCGAAGGAGATACTAATGAACGCAGACAACAAAGACCCTAACCTGAGTTTGAAGCCCCTGGAGACTGAGAGGTCTCTGATTGGGTCAATAAAAGCACTGGACCGTGTCGGCATCGGCTCGCCCTTCAAGCGCCCGCCCAACTGCAGCAGGAGGACTTTTTGTTCAAGGTTGCTGCAGTTTAAGGACGACATCACAGGGTTCTATCATACCTGGAATATGCCAACGCTGTCGCCCCCCCCCCCCACAGCGAGGGTGTATCCCCGCAAACCCCCCAATCCCCTGAGTTGTACAAGCAATCACCCTGATTGAGCTCCTCAAACTAAATGTGAAGTTATGTCTGAAAAACTTTTTTTTTTTAAATAAAAAAATCCCCCTAGTGACTAAAATATGAACTGTTAGAACAGAAAATGATATGTATATATAAGATATTTCACTTTGAGTCGATTCATAGGCACCAGATTCGGACTAAGGCGGATGAAGGGTAAGGAAGTAATGGCTCAAGAGCTTTTGGCGCTAAAGCTCCCCCTAGTGTTGGAAATATATACCAGACCTTTCCCAAAAACAATGCAGTTCTTCCTCACACTATGGTCTATTGGAGTCTAAAATCTGAAAATGATCGACGTAATGGTTTTTGAGTTATCGCAAAAACACGAAGGATGTGTAGAGGCGCGGCGGCGATGAAGATGACGATTTGATTCCCCAACAGTTTGGGAAATTTTCATGCCTTTCTGTGGAAGCTGAGAAAGATTTCTGTGGCATCTTATGATAATAGAGACACCAATCATCAGAAAATATTGAAAATGTTGCAGCGGCGAATGAAACGGAGCCTGACGTCTAGACGGCGTCGTCGCCGCTTTTATTCTGCTCAGAAACATTTTCATTGAGTCTGAAAATAAATTCATGCTCCATCTCAGGACTAGACAAAAGTTTATAATACAGAAACCTGATTTTTTTAAAGATCATAAGAACATATTTTTTTTCCCACCGGATGGTTCGGGGTTAATTAATGCGAGGGAGCGGCGATGCGTCAAATGAGAGGAAGAGGAAGGTAAGCGGGAAGCGGATGGAGAGCAAGGTTATAGGCAGAATGAGACAGCGTGATGAGATATTGACTTTTGGTTTGTAATTTCATTTTATGCACCAAGTGGAAAACAAGATACCACACTGTTCATAATCCTCAGTGTCCCAGAATGCACAGGTGCACTCGCACACCTCCCACAGACGCCTTCTTGTTATTAGCAGCGGCTCTAAAGCTGTCGGCGTGTGAGGAGGGCCTCCAGTCAGGGGTCTTCACATCAGGACTCACACCTGAGAGGCGAGTCAACACATCGACACACTCTTTCCCCGCTAAGTCCCCCGCGTCTGACAGATGTCACTCACAATCTGTTCAGAAATCTGGATCCATCTCAGACGCTGAGGCGCGCCGGGCTGCAGAGAGGGGAAAGTCAGACAAAGAAGACTGAAGGAGATGTCACACGGGGCAACAATGAGTCACAGAGAGCCGCCGCCGGCATCATCATCATCATCATCAGATCATTAATGCTTCTCCAAACATCACGATCAGTATGTCAGACGTAAACAGACGTCACTCCAGAATGGATTTTTTTCTCCAGCCAAGGCAAACAACTCAACGCGCCCCAGGCCTCATTCAAAACAAAGATCCTGCGAGACAGCGCAGGGAGAGGCATCTGTTAAATCTGTTATAATGTTTAGGAGTTCAGAATCTACCGCAAGGTTACTGCCAGAGAGTTGTGAATAATGGAGAGGATGAAGATGGTGAGGAGAGCCGTGAGTCGCTGCATGATGGAGTAATTCATCAGCAGCCTCAAATTCACCTGTGACACGTCATTGAGCTCAGACGAGAGGAGGCGTGGAGGTGGAGTGCCATCATGTGGTTGAACAATGAAACTACACTCAGGAGAGAGAGAGAGAGAGAGAGAGAGAGAGAGAGAGAGAGAGAGAGAGAGAGAGAGAGAGAGAGAGAGACTCTTCAGTTAGAGTGACTGCTGTTCCTGCTGGAACTACAATCTTCTGTAAAACACAGAGAGGAATATTTACATCCAAGGAGGTTATTATTCCTCTGCTCCTTTGTCTGTCTGTCTGTCTGTCTGTCTGTCTGTCTGTCCGTGTGTCTGTCTATTTATCTGTCTGTCTGTCTGTCTGTCTGTCCGTCTGTCTGTCTATTTATCTGTCTGTCTGTCTGTCTGTCTGTCTGTCTGTCTGTCCGTCTGTCTGTCTATTTATCTTTCTGTCTGTCTGTCTGTCTATTTATCTGTCTGTCTATTCATCTGTCTGTCTGTCTATCTGTCTGTCTGTCTGACTGTCTGTCTGTCTATCTGTCTGACTGTTTGTCTGTCTGTCTGTCTGTCTGTCTATCTATCTATCTATCTATCTGTCCGTCTATCTGTGTATCTTTCTGTTTGTCTATCTGTCTATCTGTCTGTCTGTGTGTCTGTCTGTCTGTCTGACTGGCTGTCTGTCTGTCTATGTGTCTGTCTGTAGTAATACTTTGATGTTCCGTGGGGGAGCAGGGGCTCATGAACTTTTGGTCTTTTTTTTCCTTTGATGTTCCTTTGATTCCTTTGGTGTTCCTTTTATTACTTGGACGTTCCTTTGATTCCTTTGATGTTCCTTTGATTCCTTTGATGTTCCTTTGATTCGTTTGATGTGTCTCTGGAGAGGGGGCTGCTGAGGGCTGAGAGAGGAAAAGGAAATGCCACAACAATGTCTGTTAGCTGGAGATAAACAGGAAATGACACAACACGCATCATAAAGCGTTAACCTTCTTTTTGAATCAATGCGACTGGATACTCAGAGAGTTTGTTGGAGTTGTCGGTAGATTTAGAGGCTGGCAATAACTCAGACATTAATAAAGAAATCTGCATGAATTCTTCCCAAACCTTGATCACCGCTGTGCCTTGTTCCTTTGATGTTTCATACTGGAGAGGAAGAGGAAATGACGAAACAATGTCTGTTTAACAGTAGGTTCAGGCGAAGGTTCGCCCTCCCTCTCTTCTCATGATGTGATTCCTTTTAGGAAGACAAGCCTCCTTTGAAGTCTTCCACTCACACCCACTTCCACTCAACAGTCAGACAAACACATGGAGAAACGTTTCACTGCTGCTTTTTATTTTGGAAACATTCACTGATTCGTGTCTTTTTATGTTTCATCTTTAATTTGCAGCTTAATTCCGCTGTTTAAATTCAAGCTCTTGAATTACAATAATTTTTTACCTTGTACCTTGTTACCTTTGCCTGAATACATATTTTTCCAAGGACTCTGTAACAACACTCTATAATCTGTGTTAAACTATGGGATGTTTCTAAAGTGTGTAATTCTCTCCTGGCTCCTTCTGTTTTTGTAAAGGTGTTGAATAATATGTTGTTTCAGGTCTTAAATGACATTTAATTCAAACCGAGTAAACGTGAATGATCCCATTATAACTAGGAGTCCGTTTGACCTCTGACCTTCTGTCCCGTAGGAACCAGTTTAACTGCTTCGGGTCAAATGAAAGCGATGAAAGCGAAAACCTAATCAGTCCTCCTTCCTGACTTTTCTCTAGTTTTGCATTTTGCTGGTACCCTTGTCTCTACTGGTACCAGGATGTGGTACCTGCAGCCCATTTAGGTTGACCAGGTAGCCCAACTCCTCCAGGATGGTGGATCCCCACAGAAGAAGGTTTCCTGAGTCTCCCAAAACGGTCTCAGACTCCTTGGAGGGTCTCACAGAACTCTTCATGTTAGCCAACGGTACCATGACTGCTGTTAGGTACCAGGATGAAATCCAAAGACCGGCTTTAAGAGCTTACGCTGGTGCAGTGGATCCTGGGTTCCTTCTGATCCAGGACCATTTCCAGTCTCATGTGGTCAGAGTGTGTAGACCGGTCCTGGATGGTGAAGGTATCATGTCATGACTGGTCCTCATGTTCCCCTGACCAAAAATCCACCTGAGAACCTCTTGGCCGTTATGTACCGGTGCATCCAACGCTGCCAAGAAGAACCACAGACTGTCCAGGAGCTCACTGATGCCATGATCCGGGTCTGAGAGGAGATCCCCCTGGACTCCAGCCACCATCTCGTCAGGAGCAGGTCCAGAGGTTGTCAGGAGTACCTTCATGGGTTGTTGTGATCAAATTTATGCCAGATGGATCAGAAGATCCGAAAAGTTGACCTGCTTGGACGACAGGGGTCCGGGTTCGTCACAGAGCATCCCAACTACCTCCAAGCATGAAGGAGGAAGAGGAAGAAGAGGAGGAAGAGGAGGAAGAGGAGGAGGTGTAACGTTGGAGGGAAATGTGTACATTCCAAAGATATTAACATTCCAGACACGCGGCTCGATGCAATGGCCATGTTTTACATCACCAATCTGCCAGAGTGGGATCTCCCTCGCTTCAATCCCATGGATGATTAAGCAGGATAATTAAGGTTTTTGGACATTTTCCACAGAGGAGCAGACGCGGCAGCTGGTGACATTCATGCATTCCCAAACACAGAGGAGGGAATTACAAAGAAGCCTCCATTCATTTCAGTCATCATAAAGTCTGCTCCTGGCAGCGGCTCAAAAACCGTCCAGCTGTTGTTGTAAAGGACTGTTTGAGGTTCTCTTTGTTGCAATGCAGGAAATGTTCCTTGATCTATTTAGGGAATAATAGAAATCATACAAAGAAGGAAAATATTTGATGTTGTTTATTTTTCAGGAGGAATATTCACTTCCTTTTTGCCAAAGGAAAGAAAAACAGATTTTCAGATTACCAGAGGTTTAACAACCGTTTTTTTTTTAGTTTATATATTTTCTTAGCTTGAGAAGAGTTGATCATTTAGTATAAAACGTAACGATGGCCCATCAAATAATTCATGAGTGGGATCCAATATCAAAAGTCTTTTTTATTTAGGTTCTATTATATGTTTCTTTTTGGGTTCTGTCCATGTTGTCGACGAAGATTATTAAGGATTCTGGCCATTTATGTAATTATAATTCACAAAATAAGATGAGATAAGTCAAGATAAGATAAGATAACGTAAGATAAGTCAAGATAAGATAAGATAACGTAAGCTAACATAAGATAAGATAAGATAATGTAAGATAAGATAAGATAAGATAATGTAAGATAACATAAGATAACATAAGATAATGTAAGATAACATAAGATAACATAAGATAATGTAAGATAAGATAATGTAAGATAAGATAAGATAATGTAAGAAAAAGATAAGATAAGTTAAGATAAGATAATGTAAGATAAGATAATGTAAGATAAGATAATGTAAGATAAGATAATGTAAGATAAGATAAGTCAAGATAACATAAGATAAAATTAAATTAACTTAAAGAAGATAGAATAAGATAAGATTAGATATTATTAGTCAAGATAAGATAAGATAAGATAAGATTAGATAATAGTAGATAAGATACAATTAAATTAAATTAAATTGAAGTAAATAAAAGGGGGGGCATTATAGTGTTACAGCCGCATCCAAGAACGGCACATAAACAGAAGATAAATTAGGCCTATGCTCTTGTCCCCCAACGGCAAGGGTATATATCCAAAAAGCCCCCAATACCCTGCATTCTACAAGGAATTAAATGTGAAGTTATGGCTGAAAAACTCTAGTGAATTTAATATGAACCATTGGAGTAAAATAATGATATATGGAAGACGGATCTCCCTGATTCGATTCATATGTACGTAATTTTGACTAAATTGGACGGTTGAGATTATGGCCCAAAACCTTTTGGACATAAAGCTCCCCCTAGTCACAGAAATATAGAACCGAACTTTCCCAAACGTAACCCTGTTCTTCCTCACACTGAGGTTTAAGTAAGTATAAAATTCTAAACTGATCCATGAAATAGCTTTTGTGTTATTGCATTAACATAAAGGATCTACGGCGCTGACGAGTCCATGATAAATAAAAGTGAGTGGAGATGACTAAAAGGACAATAAAATAACACACTGTGCAAATATGAAATGTACGTACAGGATAATGTGTTTTTGTATATATGGGTATAGATATTAATTATATTGCAGTAAAGCAGCTGTGCAGTAAAGTCCAGTGGGGGGGATACATCAGAGAGGCTGAGAGAAAGTGTTTCTATGACGATGACATCAGTGCAGGGGGAGATGGATTACAGCCCGGAAGTTTACTGTGTGTTACCTGCAGAGGCGTTCCTTCCTGCAGCATGATGCCTGATACCTTACGGGAACCTTCCTGGTACCGGGGTAGCTTAATCTACTGCAAAGGATTTTATTTCTTATACAATATTTTGTATGTTTGCTCTAAATCTGCAGAATAATAACTTATTAAAGGTCATTATAATTGAGTAGTGTGTTTTTTACATCATTAAAAAGAAAGCGTTTTATTTATTTTTTATATATTTTATATGTTGTTATTAATCCAACGCATGTTGATTTATTTGGTTTTGCGACGTTCTGCGTAGTTCTATTTTATATGGGTACGTTTGTGGTTGATCTTGATAAAGTTAAATAAAGATACATTTAAAAAAAAATCTCAACCGGAAATGGCGCGAGCTCCATGGAAACAGCAGAATGGCGTAGTACGGTTTGCTGGCGCTCAAGGGACAGTTTTAGCTGACGTCCCATTTCCCATGATTCCCTCCTCTGGGCCGCCATAGCCGAGGTCAATTGCGCGTCGTTAGCAACAGTCGATAGCGAAGACAGCACGCGCGCGTGACTTTAAATCGAAGTGTTTACTAATAAACAAGCTACATGTACAATTTTTATGATGTACTTTTATTGTGTTGGTTCAGGAGTAGTCTAATCCTAATTTGAAATACCCGGTAAAGATCTAAATAATGGCTTTTTTTTCCCCGATCTTTGATCTATTATCAGTAGTAGATCAAATTTGGTATCTTTATCAGGTATCTCAAGGTGTGATAACTCCAAAAACTACACAGTAAAGGTACTTCATAGTAAACGTCCATGTAGTATTATATGAAATATAGCCACACACACAAAAAATAAAATGAATTAACAAATTATTGAAAATAAAGTTTTCATTCCATATTATAGTTGGAAAAATGTTTATCATTTTGATCTTTACTACATATTTCATATTTTTAAACTACAGAATAAAAGTCCTTCATAGTGATTGACCATTAAGAACTGTAACCAAAAATGTAAATTTTCATGAACTGCCTAATCAAACCTTTAAGTTAAAGGTATTTAAAGGCATGATAACTCCCAAAGTCCACAGAAACTTACATCATATTTACATCGTTTTAATCCCATAACACATTAATGTGAAAAACGGAAGTAAACATTTTTTTAAGAACGGCTGGTTTGACCACAGAACAAAGAAGGGCGGCTGGTTTGACATGTTTTAAACGCGCCTTAACGAACCATGTGACGACGCGTCGTGATATGGAGGGCAACCAGAATTCAAATGATCGCCCAAAAGTCTCTCCGCAAATCCAGCCTTAACCGGAAGACGTCGCTGGAACGCTCTTCTGCGCCTAGTCCTAGACGGAATCATCATGGCGATCGCCCTCAGGTGTGACGTCACGTTAAAAGCGTCTGTCTGGATCTCGAACAATTCGCTGAAAATTCTCCATTTCCACTAGTTCGAAGATGAATCGAACGCCCGATGCGGGACAAAGGTAAGAGGCAGTAACGGCTCGAACGGAAACGTTATCTGAAGAGAGCTTAGTGAGCATTTATCCGGTCAGCGCTGCGGACGATTTACACGTATTACACACAGAGCTGTGAAAGATAACGATCGGTTCGGGGAAACCCGGGACGCCTTGAGGCGATCTTGTGTGATTTCCTCAAATCTCAAAATAAATACTGACGTTACCAGGAATCAGTTAGTGACGTCTTTATGAAGAACCGGCCACGTAGAGGCTGTCACCACTTGTTTTTGTTTATCTTCTTCTTCGATGGACTCTTCTCTTTAGGGGTCGCCAGAGCGGATCCTCTGTTTCCATTTTACCCTGTCCTCTGCATCTTCCTCTGCCACACCAACCAACTGCATGTCCTCTCTCAGAAAAAATCCTCTTTGGTCTATCCCGTTTTCTCCTGTGTGGCAGCTCCTGCATCCTCACTACAGATCACAATGTCTGTCGTGATCTGTAAACATCATAATCCACTGAGACCCCCGTCTACCTATCATCCTTCAGCCTGTCCATCACCATAGCAAACAAGAAGGGGCCCAGAGCCGATCCTTGGGGCATTCCCACCTCCAACCCACTTGTGTTTTTCTTCAGAGTGTATATAGACATTTCATTCCTTTGTTGTTTTATGGACATTGTTGCTTTATCACAAAAATTCTCGGAACTTCAATTAAATAAAGTCAATTTAATTTCCTTGTATACATTCACACTCGGCATGTAAAGCTGGAAAACCAAAGAGTATCAAACACTTCTACACAACGTTTTTGGTTATTTGTGGCCTGCTATAAATTAGTTGATGGATTGTTTCCTGCACACATTTGTACGTCTAATGCTCTTGTGTGTCCCCAAACGTTACCCGATTACCGCTGTTAATGGGGTCCCTCACCCTCTTCAGGGACCGACAGACCAAAAAGATCCAGGAAAATGTCACCAACGTGGAGAAACACTTCGGACAGATGTGCCAAATGTTCGCTGGCTATGTCCGGAAAACCGCCTGGTTGCGCGACAAGGCGGATATCCTCGTTCAGGAAATTGGACAGTATGCGGACACAGAAACGCCCAACCTGAAGAAGGGTTTGAAGCAGTTCACCGAATACCTGGCCAAGATTGAAGACTACCGCCAAGCTGAGGTAAACCGCGTCTGTCTTCCTGCTGCTTTGACTCTGATCATAGATTCATGTTCAGAACCACAGTCAGATCTGTGGGTTAAGTGAGAATCTGACGTTATTTCTCTGAGTTTGGTCAGCTGTCCGTCAGTGACAGTGTCAGACTTTAATATTCAGCATCAGTGAAACACACATCCTGATCTGGGAAAAAGGAGAAGATGCTAGGTTAAGAAAAGAGGTGACAATCTGTGAGCAGCAGTTTGGTTTCATGCTAAGAAAGAGCGCTGCAGAGGAGATGTTTGCTCTGAGAGAGCTGATGGAGAAGTACGGAGGAGGTCAGGAGTTACTTTGTGTCTTTGTGGATTTAGAGAAAGCGTACAAGAGTGCCGGGGGAGGAGTTGTGGGATTGCATGAGGAAGTCTGGACTAACAGAGAAATATTTTAGAGCGGTACAGCTTGGACAACAGGGAGTGTGGAAAAGAGGCGAAGAAGCGAGTATAGGCAGGGTGGAGTGGGTGGAAAAGAGTGTCAGGAGTTATCTGTGACAGATAAGGCAGCAGGAGTGAAGGGAAAGGTTTCCAAGATGGTGGTGATGGCTGTTCTGCTGGATGGAGTAGAGACGGTGGCTCTGACCAGAAGACAGGAGGCAGAGCTGAAGATGTTCAGATGTTCTCTGGGAGTGAGGAGGAAGGACAGGATTAGTAAGGAGGACATCAGAGGGACAGAACAGGTTAGACGTCCTGGAGACAAAGTCAGAGAGGACAGACTGAGATGGTTTGGACCCATGAAGATGAGGGATAGTGGATCTACTGGTAGAAGGATGCTGGAGATGAAGCTGCCAGGCAGGAGAACATGCAGTTATTTGGTGAGACAGAAGAAGATATAGAGGACAGAGCGAGAGCAGAGAAGAAGGAAAAGCCGATGTGTTGGTATAAATGAATTAGCCTGTGGTTCTTTATGTGATATTAATCTTTGCTTTAACCGTTCTTTGCCTCACAGGTGGAAAGACTGGAAGTCAAAGTCGTAGAGCCGCTGAAAAGCTACGGATCTGTGGTGAAACGCCAGAGGGTGAGTCCGTCTGAATGAGACACATCTTCATCTCTGCCGAAGATGGAATTATCGTAAAATCAATCCAGTGATTGACACGTTTAAATAACTTTTGGGTAGTTTCTCAGAGTGCCATGGTTACTTAAAGATATACATAAAGACGGAACTCAACGGGTTATGAATGGATGAGGCCTTATGTCACCTTCCTGCCTTCGCTCCTCTCCATCTCGCTGTATTTCCGGCCCGGTTAAATGACCTCTGCTGTTTTTTGAGGGTCTCAGTTTCTAGTTTAAGTCTCTGGAATACAAGGTTGCACCAATTGTGCTATCAAAATGAGATGAAGGCTTTTTAGAAGGCAGGTTGGGACGCAGAAGAATATTCTTCAGGTGTAATAACCGCTGAATGGCCACACGAGGGCAGTAGTGATACAATGACAGCATGATGATGATGATGATGATGGCACAGCAGCCTTTTTTTTTGTCTGTATCATCTAAATCATCTGGTTTTATGTTAATTTAAGGCATTTTTCTGGTTAGTTTATATTAACATATTGTATTATTGTGGCTTTTATATTATTTTTAAAGTCGAGTTAATCAATCATGTTACAGTTTGTGGTTCCGTCACCAACAGATGACAAAATATTTCCTGGATCATTTTCCAATTTTTACCCACACATAGAACTTAGTGCGAGGAAGAACTGGACTGATTTTATGAAGGGTCAGTAATATATTTTCGACTCTAGGGGGAGCTTTATCTCCAAAAGTTTCACTTTGGTCCAATTTAGTCCATATTTGATGAATATGAATCGACTCGAGGACATTTACCTTCTATAAATAATATCTTACTCTAATAGTTCATATTTTACTCACTAGGGGGAGCTTTTCTACAAAAAACACAGTTTTTTATAACTTTCTAACTTTTAGTCTGATTCAATCGGAGTTTTGTGGATATAATAATAATAATAATAACAATACATTTTATTTATGCAGCGCTTTTCTTAAATACTGAAAATCTATTTACAGGTACATAAAAAATCCACGTAAATGAATCGTTTTAAGGAGATTTCTCTTCTATATATCATATATCATTCACATTTCATCTGTGGAGTTCAACCGGGGGGGTGGGTTGTACAACGCAGGGGACTGGGAGCTTTTGAGGGATACACCCAACCCGCTGTATCTGGATCGATGACTCAGTCACAGAAAAGGAAATTCAATATGTTTTCTCATATATTCTCCCTACATTTATTATTATTATTATTATTATTATTATTATATATTATTTCCCATTACTAGCTGTGTCAGAGTGGAAACATGATAACATGTCCCCCTGTGTCTTTGTGCGTCCCCCCGCAGGAGGACCTGAAGATGACACAGACCGCCAGAGACGCCGAGAACAAACACTTGGTTCAGCTTGAGAAGACCAGAGAGAGAAACCCCTCAAACAGGCAGATCATCGTATCCTTCCCTTGTTTCTACCTTTGGACTGTTTTTGCACAAGCAGAACCGTTTTTTTCATGTTTCCTTGACCCGACTGTTCAGTCACAGGTGGGTTCCGTGTCGCCTCGCCATCCCCGGCTGACGTATGAACACAAATGTCGCGATGGTTTTGATCAGATGTTTAAGAGCTGAGCGTCTCGGCAGAAAACAAGCATTGAGTTTTTGAAGGAGTCTTAGACGCAATAACTCAAAAACTATTTCATGTATCATTTTCAAGTTTTATACCCACATAGAACTTAGTGTGAGGAAGAACTGTATTGATTTGGGGAAAGATTGGTTATATATGTCGGACACAAGGAGGAGCTTTATCTCCAAGATCAGTTTTCAGGCCATAGATTCTCAGCTATTGGTCCAATTTAGTCCAATTATTCTTTTATTATTCTTCTCCAATTCTTATTTTACTCTAATAGTTCAATGTTTTAGACACTAGGGGGAGCTTCTTTTTTTTTTTTTAGGAAAAAACACCTTTTTTCCGGCACAACTTTCTAACAGTTGGACCGGTTTAGTCCAAATTTGGTGCATATGAATCAACTCATGGAGAAATATCTTTTATATATCATATTTCACTCCAACAGTTCCTATTTGACTCCCTAGGGGGAGCTTCTTTTTTTTTAAAGAGAAACCCGTTTTCAGACAGTACCTCCGTTGGTCCGATTTAGTCCGGATTTGGTACATATGAATCAATCTCTGGACTTATTTTCACATTTTATTTGAGGAGTTTAATCAGAGGGCATAATTGCTTCTACAACGCAGGGGGTTGGGTATATTGGGATTCTCAGAGTACTGGACGTTAAAAGAGGGGAAGTAAAACACAAGGCGTGTTTAATGTATGTGGTATTATATTCATTTGTTATATTATAATGTCGAGCTCCTGCTGCTACACAGACATTTCAGGTTCCACCACCTCAGTCCCACTTTAACCACTGAGTCAAACTGACGTTTGGTTCCGGGACGCCGGTGACAGCCACGGCTTTATCTTCAGGGCCCTTTATCAGAAGTGACTCACAAAGCCTCTGCCATGTCACTACAACGACAAAGTCCGTCAGTCACCGTCAGACCAGTTCTGCCTGTCAACATGCACCACCTAAAGCAAATGAAAGTTATAGCAGCGGCTCATTCTCTCATTATAATTGAGGCGTTACAATCAGAGAAGCAATCCTTTTCACTTCCTGCAGAGCGTGTGCGTAACATCTGATGGGCAGGTGAAGCAGGTGGGACCGGAGCTGCGGGCGTGGAACTCGATTTTCAATAGACTTTAAGTCATAACCTGTCATTTCTGGTCACATCCGCTTCGTAGAACGTTTGTCTCATGTTTCTGTGTCTCATATTTTCTATGTCTCATATTTCTATGTGCGCCCATCAGGCTGAAAATGAGCTCCAGAAAGCCACCCTGGAGGCCACACGGACCAACAGGCAGCTGGAGGAGGCCATACATTACTTTGAGAAGCAGAAGATCCGGGACATCAAGGTTTGCGGCTCCCGGCGTTCTAGCCGCGTCAAAGAATGACAGGGAAATAATTGCTTTGTATGTTGAAGCAGCGGCTGTAAAGTGAAACCGGACAGTAGTGATTTACTGGTTTTTCTTTCGACACCTGGCTACAGCTTTTAATCTCCTGCGGTTGATTGAAAAATAGAATCTTATTTTGTCTCGTGGCCACCAGGGATTTTTATTTTATTTTAATAGCGCCAAAGAATTCCACCGCATTGACCTTTTTGAAATAAAAAACTGCCTTTTTTTAAATTTTTAATAGAAAAAACTCCCATTCAAACAGATGGAGAAGGCAGAACCGATCAGCAGACTCTAAAGGCCCAACAATTCCTTAGGTTTAGAAAAAGGTTAAGGCAGATTTATTTCCAGCCTCTAAAACTACCGACAACTCCACCCTCTCTGAATACTGGAGCCACCAGCTCCACCCCTAAAGGAACATAAAAGGAACTCTTTAAACTGAGCCCCTTTGATGTTTCATTCAGGGTTGAGCTGAGGTGTTAGTGGTCTGAACAGAGACACTGAAGTGGAAAGTGTAGGAGACGACCGGCTACAGAGTATTTGAGAGAGGATGGCGAAAACTCAGACATAACCCAATCTTTGGTACTGCTGGGCACTGTCGGAAGTACGAGTTCAAATATACAGGTGGTATATTTGAGCTGTGGACCCCAGGAAGACTAGCAAGGGGAACCTGACAAATAAACAAAAACAAACAAATTTCTTCAGAATTGCCGTTTCTAGTCGTCCTTGTTTTTCTCTGTTCACAGAAAATCTTGAGCGACTTTGTGACGGTGGAGATGTCGTTCCACGCGAAGGCGGTGGAGCTGTACACACTGGCCTTCCAGAGCATTCAAACTGTGGATGAGGAGGAAGACCTGGAGGTAGTAGACTGATGCCCCGCCCTGCTGTCATAGTCAGTCTGTGTTTGTGTTTTACTGATGCAGATTCAACTCTTTTGAGAAAACAGGCCTGGTTGAATGTTAATGAACGCTAAACACCCTCTGCACTGTCCTCAGTTAACCCCATGGTTCTTCAATCGTCCTGTTATGTACTTATTACTCATCCACTCATTGTCCACACCCTTCATACCTCTTAACATTCACAGAATTCTGCTGAATCCAGGCTCCTCCCACTTACTGTCCTTTCTGCACTTTGCAATCAATGTTGATTCATGAGCTTCAAAATCCCTTCTGCTATTTCCCCTCCACCTGTGGTCATGTCATCAGTGCTTTCTTTCCTCTGAATCGTCCCCCCCTTCGTTCAGAGTCGAGTGAAACTCCTCGCCCAGCCCAGGCTGCTTTTCGATGACTCATGGAACAAAGCACGGCAGATTGAATCATCCGGGGGGAAAAAAACGGCACAAAGGCCGGCAGGCATGAAGAGCATCCTGATCGGGTTCTTGAAAAAGTTTGTTTTTCCCAGCATTGAAAGCCGTCAGCGCCGTTTAAATGTCACCGCGCCGCGTTATCGGAGTCCTACCTGCAGAGCAGCTTTGTTGCCAGACAGAGATTACCTGTATTTTTTTTTGTTTTGCTGGACATTCCAGGAGCATTCAAGACGTGATTGCGTAACATCTCTGAACCAGATGGGTTGAAATGTGTTTACATTGTTTACTCCGTGGTCCGATTATATCATGTGCACACGGTAATTACTTGATAACTGTTTGTAGACGGTACGAATATTGTCTTGTTTCTTTTTTTGGACAAACTTTGCTCTTCCTGTCTTTTGCAGGTGTTCAGGAGCTCGCTGCACTTTGACGGCCCGTCACGCTTGGACATAGTGCGAGCCAATTCCAAGAGCTCCCTCAATCGGACCGGCTCCTACCGGAGCGCATCGGGGACTTTACAGGTAGGGACGAGGAACCGGAAACAACCTGGAAACGGTTGTTCTTCCGGCGCTTCATATCTCTGGGTCTGAGCCGCCAGGTTAAAGCTCACCCCATCCCCACGCCGTTAAAATGTCAGTCACATTTCGGTTCCTGTAGCATTTCAGGGCAGTCAGGTCAGCCATTTTTTCTCGCTGGGTGAGAGGTGTCATGTGATATCTTCAGAGAAATATTTCAGGTCTCTGTAGGCGAACCGCGGTCGGATGATGTTTCGCCATTGCTCACAAAGCCGGACTGACTCAAGCGTGTCTTGAGTCACAACTTGCGATCTTACTTTTTCTTCTGCGATGAGGTCTGATTTTCATCCGTGGGAAATGAGAAAAAAAAAACCTCGAGTCACGATCAGGGAGAAGATCGCTTTCGTAGCTCGTTTGCATGCTGCTGCAGGAAAATTTGGGTTCCACATTCAAACGTAGCAGTGCTCGTAAAGACAGTCACGCCCATAAAGTCACTGAGACGTCACTGGACACAGAAGAATCATTGGCACCTTATAAAAAATGATTGAAATGAGACGCAGAAATTCTTTATTATCTGTACTTTTGTTTTGCTTGTGTGGGTGTCGGCGCCATCTGATGGTGGTTAGGGAGACTTTCTGAGTCCGAGATTCATCTAAACTCTGCAGTTCTCTAGCTTAAATCCACGGAGAGTCTTCTGCCAGTAGAACCATCCTCCTCACAGAGTGTGGTGTCAGTTTGTAGACACGTCCTGTTCCAGGCTGATTTTTAACATCTCCAGTCTCTTCAAACTTATTAATTATAAATCTAACTGTTTAGAGATTTCTATTATCCATTGGCTGATTTGTGCAGCTCCACAACTTACCGTTGTGAAGAACGCCAAAGAGATTGAGGCCGTTGTCCCTTCATATTTATACCCCGGTAAAGCAGGAAGTCATTGTTCAGATTTTTGTTCAGAACAGACATTTTTAGCAAATCGTTATATCCTTCTTTTCTCTTTTTTTTTGGGTGCCAATAATTCTTCTTAATATCAAGGGGACATCGAGTCACATGGCAAGGAAATCAAAAGGTTCAACTCCATTAGAATAGACAGAATATGAATGTTTCTATCGTTCATACACCGTCTTCAATTTGGACAATCGGGCAAAATTTCTGCCGAGATGTTCAAGTTATGAATATTCTGTCTTTTCTGTTGGGTTCTTGGATCAGGATTATGAGAAGACGAGGGAACCCTGTGTTTAGAACCACAAACCGCTGCTTTGAAAGCTCCGTTTGTACTTCATGACAATCCTCATGAGCGTTTTCCGTTTAATAATGTCTGTTTATTTGTCACAGCAACAGAGGACCGGCAGTCGGCAGGCAAGGCGGATGGAGGAGGAGGAAGAGGATACCGAAGAGGATCAAGATGAATCCGAGGAGGACAATGGCACGGATGAGGACACAGATGAGGGAAATTAACTTTTGATTTTCTTTACTTCCCTGACAAAGACGCCATTCCCCTCGTCCATCTGTCCGAACAGGACGGGGTAATAGTCTGTCCTCATCTCCTCCAGCGCTGCTGGACAGACTTCAGTAACGTTTCACACCCTGGACAGGCTCTCGCTCGGTTCCGGACATCAGCAGGAGTTTTTCCAGACCTGGGAGCTTTGGTGTCCTAATTGTATTCAAAGCCAACAAGTGATATTTAAAAAAAACAGAAAAAGGTGAAGGAAGGTTTTGTAAATTCGTGAAAGAAGATCCGTCATTGCCAAAAGAAAATCCCCGCCGTCAGGTGGTCCGAGCAGTATTGTAGCGCCAATGTGAGTAGATGTAGTGTGGTGAGGCCGCGTGATGCGTTCGGACCCTTTAAATGTCCTCAGAGGGTCCAAGACACACATAAATTGGAAGAGAAAAAGAAAACATCGTATATAGTATTTGTCATTTATAAGACGTTTTTTTGGTTGTATCTACTTGTTTATTCCAAAAAAAAGGTCCTGGTTAATGCGACCTTTGACCTGTGCTGTCCCCCAGGGCTCCATTCTTGGCCCCTTACTCTTTAGCATTGACGAAGAACGATCTCCGCTTTGTATTATAAACCGGTAGAGCCACATTTTACAATAAGAATCGGCGACTAAAGAAGTTCTCAACCAAACAGCAGAGCAGGACATTTAAAGGGTGAAACTCCAGACATTACTTTTTGTATAACACGCAAAGTTCACGTTACATAATCAGACGTATTATCCGTCATTTGTATTGTTTTTAGGAAATGAATAAAAGAAAAATCCCATTTTGCGTTGCTGAGTGAAGTGGTGTTCTGTGGCGAGCACACGGCGTTCCCTCCGGCGCCCTGAATAAGTTGTTATAGAAAACCTTCCCTGTGAATCTGTACAATGGGCAGTAGACGCATAAGCAGTGACTCATCTCTTCTGCGGACAGAATCGGCACAAATGCAGCCGTTTCTCACAACACTGTCTGCGTTTCTAAGGAAACCTACTGTATGGATGTGTTCACAGCCACAGCGGTGCTGCCGCCGTGTCTGATGGCGGCCCCTCCGTCTCTCACATGAGTCATCTGATGCTTCCATCATTCCTCGGATGCCTGAGTCTTGATGAGAACTTACCCTCCACTGAACTTTAAACAGAAACCCACAGGTGTATTTCATCTGACAGTTCAAAAAAAGAATGTTTGAAAAATGTCGTCATTGTCTTTACCTTTGATCTTTAATTCAAATTAGTCACAAAAGTCTTGAGTGTCGAAACTTAGGAAAGCGTCACATTCTTGGCATAAAACAAATATTTTTCTCTCAATCATCCATCCATTCATTTTTTTCCCCGTTTATCTGGGGTCGGGTCGCAGTGGCAGCAGGCTAAGGAGAGATTTCCAGACATCCCTCTCCACAGCAACACTCTCCGGCTCATCCTGGGGGATCCGAGTAGTTCTTAGGCCAGGTGAGATACTTAGTCCATCGAGTTCTGGGTCAACCCCAGAGTCTCCCTCCAGTTGCACATGCATGAAAAACTTCCAAAAGGAGGCGTCCTGATCAGATGCCCAAACCAACCTGAAGATTTGGAGACGCTGACTCTCTTACAGGCCTCTTCAAATCTGCGAACCGACCCGGTGAACGCTGGATGTCACGGACTGATGAAGCCAACAGGACCACATCATCTGTAAACAACCAAGATGTTATTCTAAGCCCTCCAAACCGGACACTCCTCACCTCCACTGCTCCTTGAGATCCTGTACATGAATCATCACGCCATCATTACGATCTCAAGAGATCGGATTAGAGACGAGGGAATTTTTTTGGAACTCATCTTTTTAACCGGTGCCAATAATTCAGGGAAAGTCTCACCGCAGTTTTCCCCTTTTTCGTACACAAGTATGGAAGCTACTAAACCGCCTTATTATCACGGCGACGGCGTGATAAAAGCGGCGTAGGTGGTGTGTCATCAGCGCTCTGAGCAACAACACAGTGATGCATACAAAGGTTAATGTGTATGTAAATAGTCCCACACAACACACACACACACACACACACACACACACAGACCAGTTTGACTTGGCCGTGTTGTGGATCTGAATGGCCTGTGTTGCAATGAGTCACCATCCATAAAGTATGTTTGTGCGAGTGAGTCACAAACATGCTCCAATTGCAGGTAAACCTTCAGGTTCCACTCCCCGATCAGTAAGTAGAAGAACGGACGGCGACCGCTGAGAGAAAAAGTGAAATGTGAAATAAACATGAGCAAGAATCATTTTGTGGCAAGTGGTGCGAGAGCGGCCAAACGTCAAAGGCTGAAAATGAGGGAAGGTTTAGCTATGAGTCATCAACAATAAAAAGGAAACACAAAGAAAAACAAAGGCTTAAAAACAAATACGGATACTCGTGCAAAGAACCAGATGTGAGAGGAAAGGAGGAGATAGGAGGTGAATGGGAGCAAAAGTTGAAAGAGGTCAGTTTCAACCCCAGGTTATCTTTGACTCTGACTCTGACTCACTGCCCCTCGCCGTCACACCTCGCCTATCGCATCCATCACCCTCGGCGCGCATCGACGTCTGCACAGACTGATGGTGTTGCTTTTTTATTTGTATGCTTTTGAAAAGACTTTCCTTCAGCCTCATGCCAGATCTCACTTTGCCAGAAACCTTCGTGGGACACAAACATTCTTCCTTGAATTTCTTTATAAGTCGCAGATTTCTGGTTAAAGGAATTCAGCAGATGTCGCCATAATCACCAAATGATGATCCCCTGTCATTTTTAAATAACCAGAACCATAACCAAGTCTTTTATTGGACTTTATTTCTTAATGGGACAGGGAGCAAACCTTTCCAACTGAGGCTGTTTACTTCCCCTGAATGGCCACTAGAGGGTGATGTAGAGACATTGTGTTCTTTTCAGCCAATGGGGGGCTCCAGTGTAAGTCTGTGTTAGTGTGTGTGTGTGTGTGTGTGTGTGTGTGTGTGTGTGTAAGCATGTGTTTTTGAGCGTGTGGCTGATAGTTTCTGTGTGTGTGTGCATGTGTATTTGTGTTTTTGCATGTTTTTGTGTGTATGTGTGTGTTTTGCATGTGTGTACGCGTGTATTTGTGTGTGTGCGTGTGTGTGTACGTGTGTGTGTATTATCAGTCGTCTATCACGAGAAGTAGATTGCACTTTGAAAGCCACAAAACTCGGTGCCCACCTGAGCGATGAGAACATCTAAATATGTAACGTATTTCCAGCACGTAAAACGACATTTTTTTTGGCCTTGCTGCTGCAAACAGTAAAAAGTGGAGTCTCCTTCTCCTGAGTCGCTCCTCTCATCCACCCAACATCTCCTCCACCCGCTGATGTCTCACGTCTGCTTTGCTTTGGTTTGTCACTGCCAGCAAGATTCCGATTCCGCCGCCGTGTCTGATAGATATAAAGACGTGTCTTGGAAACACTTTTCAGTAATTTCCTCCTCCTAGATGTGCAAATGTGCCTCTGAAAAAAACGAATGTATAGGGGAAATGATTCATGGGTCAAATCTAATGGAGTCAGTATCTGCCGGAGAACCCTATGATTTTCTCTCCTAAAGATCTGACACAAGGAAGAAAGGAATCCCTCCTCCACTCTGACTCATCTCCTGTCATCCCTAGTGGCAACTCTGTGTGTGTGTGTGTGTGTACGTGTGTACGTGTGTCTGTGCGCGTGTGTGTACGTGTGTGTCTTGGTGCGCGTGTGTGTATGTGTGTGTCTTGGTGCGCGTGTGTCTGTGTGTGTGCGTGCGTGTTTATGTTTGTGCGTGTGTTTGTGTGCTTGTGCGCGTGTGTATGTTTGTGCGAGTGTGTTTTTGTGCATGTGTGTGTACGTTTATATGTGTGTGTGTATGTGTGTGCGTGTCCGTGCGTGTGCATGTGCGTGTGTATGCATGTGTGTGCATGTATGTGTGCATGTATGTGTGCGTGCATGTGTATGTGTGTGTATGTGTCGGTGTGTGTGTGTGTAAGCATTTGTGTGTTTGTGTGTGCATTTATGTGTGTGGGCGCGTGTATGTGTGTGTGTGTGTGTCTATGTGTGTGTGTGTGTGTGTGTATGGATGTGTGTGTGTCTGTGTATGCATGTGTGTGTTTGTGTCTGTGTGTGTGTGTGTGTCTGCTTGTGTTGATGTATATGGTTCTGTGTTCGTCTGGATGTGTATGTGTGTGGATGTTTGTGTGTGTGTGTGTGTGTCTGCTTGTGTTGATGTATATGGTTCTGTGTTTGTGTGGACGTGTATGTGTGTGGATGTTTGTGTGTGAGTGTGTCTGTGTGTGTGTGTGTGTCTGCTTGTGTTGATGTATATGGTTCTGTGTTTGTGTGGATGTGTATGTGTGTGGATGTTTGTGTGTGAGTGTGTCTGTGGATGTTTGTGTATGTGTGTTTGTGCATTTATGCAGATGTGTGTGGATGTGTATGCGTGTGTGTCTGTGTGTGGAAATATGTGTGTGTGTTATTGTGCGTGCGTGTCTTTGTGTGTATTTGAATGAAGGAAAAAAGAGGCAGGCCTGAAAGTTAGTGTGTTCTTTATTTATGTGTGTCTTGAACTCCTCAGTCCTCTGTGTGCGGGCGTATGTATGTGTGTGTGTGTGTGTGTGTGTGTGTGCGTGTGTGTGTCACAGTATATGTGCAGCACATGCATATGTTATATATATGTGCAGGAGTCTGACGATACAGTTGTTTGGAATATTAAACACAGTGCCATGCTGGCGGCTGTTATAAAATTGAGAGGCAGCATAGCCAGAGTGTGACTCACACACTGACTCATTGACAGTCCTGCCATGGTGTATGTGTGAGTGTGTGTGTGAGTGTGTGTGTGTGTGCGGTCTTCTGGCAGACCTGCTACATGTTGCTGGTCTGCTGCTGAATTCTGAACCCTGTCACAAATCCTGAATTTCAGACCAGTAAAAAAGGTTGCATGTGTGTGTGTGTGTGTGTGAGTGTGTGTGTGTGTGTGTGTGTGTGTGTGTGTGTCTCATTGAGTGTGTTGCACGAACACAAACATAAACACTGACCTCCAGAAACATTGGCACCTTTTTAAAAAAAAAAGGTTTTCATCGTCTATACCCATGATCTTTAATTCAAATTATCCACAAAACACGACCTTCAACTAAAGTAACAGAAAGAGGTTTTTAAAAACATGTGTGACACAATCATTGGCCTCCTTCTACCGCATACCAGTCCTGAGTCTCCTTCAAAAGAATCTCCAAAGGTCTCAGCTGACCTCTGACCTTTCACCTTGCTCCAGAGAACGTCCCTGTGGTTTTTGGTGTCCCAGGCTGTTGACTAACCTCCACGATTCTCTAGCCGTAACCCTCGGAGAGTCACTAGCCAATCGAACCCTCCTCCCCACAGTGTGTGGGGTCAGTTTGCACACACATCCTCGTCCGGGCTGAAGGGAAAAAACACTCACGCATGTGTCACATCACATTCATACACCGGTCTAACAGGAAGTCATTGCTCTCCACTTCATAGTTTCAGGGAAATTTGCATCAGTCACCTTTAAATCCGAGGATTTTCTGGGGCGTTTTTGAGAAAAATAATTGTTTTGTGTTGAGAGTATAATTTGTTTTCAGGTGTGTAACTTGCATAAAAAGGTTAGGATTTTGTGAATAAGTTCAGTGAAAGAACGTGGGTATAGACATTAAACACATTTTTTTGCATCTCTTTTGACTAATTTGGTAAAAGTTGTATAATAATTGACTTTACATGATTAGAATTACCTTTAAAAATCAGAATTCTGTTTAAATAACACCAACTGTTCCAGTTTGAAAAATGTCTCTGACACTAAGATGAAGAGCAAAGAAGAGTCAGCATGTGTTCAATTTGTATTTCTGCTCCCGTCCAACACGACGCTCTTATATCGAGTGGGAAAAAAAAAAGAAAAAAGAAAAACGAGAAAAAAAGTGTTTGCAACTTTAACTTTCTGGAATAAAAGCACATTTTGATGACATTCATATGAGCAGGTAGGAAAATCCACTTTTTTTTAATTAACTCTAACAGACAGCGAATGGTAATCCTGGTGTGCTGTCTTTTTTTTTTTTCCTATTACTTAAATAGCTTTCATGACATTCAAGCCAACAATGGAGGGCTGATAAAATATTTATGGCGTTGAAGTTCCTCATAAGACGCTGTCATTGTAATGACACAGTGACGCTGATGCTGCAGGTTGTGGTTAAAACAGGAGGGTAATGTTTTGTTTTTTTCCAGGAAGTGCTTCGCCGACTGTCAACACGCTCGCTGCTGCCGGGGGGGAGGAATTGGCCAACGCCGTCACGATGACCACGGGCGCGGGCTGGTCGCCGGCGCGGGACAGAAAAACAAGGTGGACCCTGAAGAGCAAACACAGACAGAGTTACCCGCCAAGGCTGAGGTAATGGCGAGGTCCTGAACGGACCCTCGCCGATCACAACGCCGCCTGTCTGATAAGACTTTTGCGCAACACACAAATTGCAGGCTTGCGCTCTCGCTCCTTCCTGCCCATTCCTTTGAAAGCGGATGATTTCGAAATCATTAGCAGCAGCCACGGGGCGAAGGGAGGAGGAAATGAGTTTGCGTGCAACGTTTAAGGGCAATGCACGCACACACGCACGCACACACACGCACGCACACACACACGCACACTTACGACTCAATTACGACTTTTTTTTTCGTTCGGACCGGTTTTGTTTTTCTTGAGTCATGTGACCTGTATCCAATTCCACGCTCCTGTTCACGCTGAGTCATCCGCCCCCACCGACCACATCAAAACCGTCGCACTGGTGAGTCAAACTGAGATGCGTCGGCTTTCGCCGAGTGTTTCAGTTGTAAGTTTTTGCGCTAGAATGTTTCTACGGCGCTACCGGCTGATGGCATCGGCGCTCCGAGCACCACATGTGCAAAAATAGAGGTCACATGAACTTTAATCAAAGCGTTCGCATTCATGTCACATACGCTCATAAATCAGACGTATCTGACGCAGAGTCCCAGCAAACGTCTCACGCATGTTTGTTATCGCCGCATCTGTTCTTGTGGTAACACCATGTGTTGTTCGTTAAATGGGTTGTTTTGTTTTTTTCTCATCGGTGACACAGATGACTCATCCGACATGTTCATCACTGCACACATGCCTGCTGTGACGAAGGACAGATGCAGGTCACTTGTTGTTGTGTGAGCCGTCGACGCAGAGGCGAGAAATGTGAATGTAGCCTTAAGATATTTAATCAATCAATCAATCAATCAAATAAAACGCAACGCAAAGTTCTCTATAAAATAAAACCAATAACTCTTCCCCCGCCAATACACACACACTCACCTACACACACACACACACACACACAAACATGCAGTAATGACATAGTAATTAACTAAATAAAGCATTAAAAGAAGATTAGTTCTCATAAAAACACGAAATTAAGCAAAAAGAACGGAGGAAATAAACATGGCCGCCCACGCCACGAACGCAAAAACCCCACAGCAAGCCCGGCGAACGGAGGAGTCAACACCACCACCAAGAGGCTGCAGTATCGACTCCCCCATCCATCCAGGGCGGAGCGACCCCCCCCGACAGCCACGGTCATGATGACAGCCTCTGCGAGGAAACACGACTTGACGGTTGACAGAACATCAGAATTCAACTCACTTCTTCTTCTCTGTTATTTATTCTGAGGTACATCCAGGTGACACCTCCACCTCCACCTCCACCACCATCAGACGACACACAGTGTGCCACTGTGTGTGTTGACACAAGCCGACACACGAACCGATTTACGTTGCTGCGCCGTGTTTAAAGCCCAGACGTCTTTTGGAGTAATTTTGTCCCTGCGTTCCAGGAATGCAGCCGGACGCCGAACGATAACTGTTATGACTTACCGCGCCGGAAAACTGGAACACGGCCGTCCGTGCCGGAGCATTAATCAGGGAATCGGGAGGACGAGCGGTAGCTGTAGGTATGTCGGGGCGGCTTCCCAAGAAGCTCCGGGTCTCCTGTCTTAATAGCAAACACATGACGGGAGTCACAGCCAGTAATTCAGCGTTTGAGATAACTTAAACTTAAACTCTGAGGTTTTGTTTTTGAGTGAATGCTCAATCGTTTAATTTGACTTTTAGAGATTCTAGCATGAATAAATGGTCTTTTTATGTTTGTGTTTTATGTCTACTGATGTGTTTTTAAAAGCATCATTGTTTTGTCTGTATTTTACACAATCAGCCATAACATTATAACCATCTGCTTTATATCAAGATAGGTATTTCTTTAGCGCCAAAAACTGTTCCTTTTTTTTTAGAAAGTCAGAACTATAATTGAGTCTCTCAGCGATTTGTGCCACAGCAGCTCCTCTGACTCTTAATCCCCACTTACATCCATGAGCCTTGGGTTGACCAGTTTGACCGGTTGTCCTTTCTTGGACCACTTTGGCAGGTTTCAACCACTTTAGACCAGGATTTTCCAACAAGACCTGCAGTTTCGAGGAAGTTCCGACGATTCCATAGTATGGCCCTCGTCAAACTGACTCAGATCTTTTGTCCGGCCTCTTCCCTCGCTTCCAACGCATCATCTTCTTCACTTGCTGCCTGATATGTGCCACCAACTCAGAGGTGACTTTGTAACAAGACAATCAATATTCGGATTTCACCGCCAGTGGTTATAATGTTATGGTTGATCCATATATATCTTTGTCTACATGTATGCCAAATGTATTACTGCAAGTTTGCACTTTTTTTCTGAAAGTGAGTAGTCAGTCATTGTTTCCTACTTTAGTGTTTTCACTGCAAGCTGACTCCCCACACTGTGAGGAGGAGGAGGAGGAGGAGGAGGAGGAGGAGGAGGAGGATTCCACTGGCAGCCATCCTGTTTTTTTGGGGCTCTTTTAAAATTCTGTCACTTGAGTTAAAAGTTAGATATTTGTGAATAATTTGTATTCAAGATTATGGTTATAGAAAATAAAAACTTTTTTTTGCTCATCTTCTTCTTTTTCTTTAAAGGCCCGCAGTAATTCTGAAGGACTCTGTCTGGACGAAGGTTCGTCTTTACTCTGCAAATGGACACGAGCGGCTGCTGAAATCTTCCCGTCACATGATTCACGGGAGAGTGTGAAGTGGCTGAGCGTTCACACGCCGTACAGAGGTGTGGGAAAAATCTTTATCTTCCCCCCCTTGCACAACAAAGATCGCCTTCTTCCTCCAGATTTTGAGAAACTCTATTTCCCTAAAATCCCCCCCCCCCCCGACTCAGAATGGAGAATTAAGTGAAAGCAAAGACAAAATGTGAAAGAAGAAGCTGTCGGGTCCACTTCAGGTCAAATCTCTGTCTGGATCCACGGAGCGACGCGTTCAATGTCTCTCAGGGACATTTTAACACTTGACATGACGGCGTGGTAAAAAGAGAGGACGGAGTTGCTGAGTGTGTGCAACTCATGATTGCTGCAAGGTTCTGAAGAGTCCATCAGCTGAGCCAAGTCCTGATGTACAGACATCACCTCCCCCCCCCCTGTGGACTTCACTGACCTCACAGGGTCTTATTAAATCCTCCAAAAGTCAAGGGTTTTATGGAATCAGGATCCTTCGTGTTGACGGGATAACTCAAAAACCATTTCATGGATCCTTTTCATATTTTATACCCCCTTCGACCTTAATGTGGGGAAGAAGTGGACTGATTTTTGGAAAGGTTAGTTGAATGTTCCTGACACTAGGGGGCGTTTTATCTCGACCGTTGGTCCGATTTGGTCCAAATTGGGTGAATATGAATCGACACGGGGAGATCTATCTTGTATATATATATATATATATATATATATATATAAATATCTTGTTTTACTCTAATAGTTCATATTTTACTCACTAGGGGGAGCTTTTTACGAAAAACACTGTTTTTCCGACGTAACCTCCTAACTGTTGATCTGATTTATTCCACATTGGATGCAAGGATCTATCTTGTTTCATATTTTCCTCTATTAGATCATATTTTCCTCACCGGGGGGAGCTTTTTTTTTTTTTTTTTTCCAAAAAAACAGCTTGTCTCGTCACATTTAATTTGAGGAGCTCGATCGGGGGGATTTTTTGTACAACGCAGGTTGATTGGAGAATGTTCAGGGATACACCCTTGCTGTCGGGGACGACGGCGTCGGTCCAGTTCCGCATCACAAAATATGCCACAAAAACATGCAGGGCGCCTTTATTTTCCCTGTGACAGACTAGTCAACACACGGCGGCTACGATGAACACCGAAGTGGACATTGTGGTCAAATATATTTGGTTACTCCATAAATGTGTGAGGGGTAAACAAAGGCTTGTACCTACACAAACAAACTGCAGCAGTGGTTGTGAGACAGCCTGGGAACAACATGTCCTCTAATGAGGTCTATCCCATGAGGATTTAGTACCGCAGAAAGGAATGCAGACTCTCCGCTCTCATGACTGACTCGCCCGATGGCGCGCGCACAAACACACACACAGATGGAGATCCTTCAGCGGCCGAGAGCTCCCCTCTTACACATGAATGAGAATTCGTAGAGGGCGTCCAAGAATAGGACGCTTGTAATTTGGGAGGTACCGCACTGGAAAAGGAAGGCGGCGAGCACACGGGGGGAATTTGACACCGCTTTGAGACGAGCGGGCGGAGGCAGGAGGAAAAGGGGGGGGGCTGAGAAAAAACAGAATGAGAGGGGTGAATAAATAAACAAGGGCACGGAGAGGTCAGGGGGAGACTCTGACTTATGAGGATGCGAATGTCGGGTTTTATTTGCACTCGGGTGTTGGTGTGAGATTCGGATGCAAGAGCCAACTTCAGTGAGTTTATTAGAAGAGGTCTGGTGTTCGGAGCAGGCGGAACCGGTCGCTGGTGGCCCGTCTGTCGGATGATGGAGGAGAGTCCATCTCCGTCAGGACTCTCCCACCAGACGCACAAACAGGCTCAAGGGTCTCGTGTGAAAGTAGGAGTTTGACGTCGGATGACTTCACAAGTGTGTTTCGGCATTGTTTGTTTTTTTTAAAACAGCCAACCCAAACTGTTTGGATTGTCAGAACATCTTTAGAGTGGACCGACTCTACTGCACTCAAACAAACGAAACCTAAGTAAACGATCATATTCAAAATATAACAACTGTTATTTTTTTTGAAGGAGGCGTCAGGATGGGCCCGGTTCAATTTTTGTGATCGGAAACGTGAACTCCTTAAATGTCCCTGTTTAACGTTAAATACGTCGTCATCAACTCTTAACCGAAGAAATGTAGTCGCACAACTTAAATGTGAAGTTGTGTCTGAAAAACAGTGTTTTTTTGGTTTTTGAAAAATACTCTTCCTCGTGAGTGAAATAGGAGATAAATAAGATTCATATCCATTGAGTTGTTTTTTCTTTAAAAATGAATTATTAGAGTAAAACACAACGTACACAAGAAAGATCTCCTCGGGTTTATTCATATGCTCCACATTTGGACCGAATGTTGAAAAACTTATGGCCCGACAATGTTTGGACTATAAAGCTACTCTAGTTTTGGAAATTTAGAACCGACCTTTTGCAAAATCACTCCAGTTCTTCCTCACACTGAGGTCTCTCTGGGTATTAAATCTGAAAATGATACAACACCTAGTTTTTGAGTTATATTGTTAAAACCAAGGATCCGGTGGCGGAGGACGCAGCGACCCAACTTTTCGGTGACAGAACAAAGACAGAAGAAGATTCTTCAGACGGTTAGTTACAGGCAGGTTATACAAAACTCCATCATTTTAGCTGCTGTGTGTGAGTCCTAAATACAGACTCACAGGACTTTTGTGATCTCCGCTGTTCTTGTTCTGCTCCGGTCCACAGAGCTATACCTCCATGCAAGACGCCCAAAAAAATTGCATCACTCTCCATTTATCAAGTATATCAAACATTATGCATTCCCCGAAACACCACATCCAGATGTTCCTCGTTATTTTCACCCGAGACTGACACGGACTCTCCAATAGAATATTAATGCATTGAGAAAGAGAATTCGCTCCTCGTGCCAGTAAGTGTGAATATCATGTAGCAGAAAGGACCTTTTATTTGGCGTCACTCCACTCCTCCAGCTCCCAGCAAAAAATGCTGACATGACAGGAATGAGGAGAAGATGGGGCTGATTGGGAGGTTCGGTTGGATGCTGATGACATGCTTGTTTACCTAACTGACCCCTGATGGAAGATGCTTGATCTCCGATCTCACCCGAGATGTCGGGATCTTAAACTAATGTGCAGAAGAGTTAAACATTCACACACACGTATTCTGTTTTTACAGCAACTGACCTTCATTCCTCTTCTCTCCAACGCTTACCTCCACCTCTCCTGGTTTCCCTCCACCTGCTCCCCGCTCTCACTACAGATCCAAATGTCATCTCCAAACGTCATAGTCCACAGACATTCCTGTCTGACCTCATCGGTCGGCCTGTCCATCATCATAGCGAACAAGAAGGGGCTCAGGGTCGATCCTTGGCGCAGTCCCACCTCCACCTTGAACCCATCCTTCACTCCTACTGCACACCTCACCGCCGTCGTACTAGTCTTGTACATATCCTGTACCACTCTAACACACTTCTTTGTAACGCCACACTTCCTCACGCAATCCCACAATCCCTCCCTCGGCACTCTGTCGTAAATTTTCTCTAAATCCACAGAGACACAATGCAACTCCGTCTGACCTCCTCTGTGCTTCTCCATCAGCGATCTCATCTGTAGTGCATGCTTCTTGGCATGAAATCAAACTGCTGCTCACAAATTGATATTTAGCATGTTAGCATAATAGCATAACTTATTTATATATATATAATACGAGGCCCCGCCCCCGTTATAAGGGGAATATCATTCATTTTGAAGGCATTTAACCTCATTTTTGATCTTATGAGGAGCTTTTAATAGCAACAACAGAACAATTGGTCATATACTGTACCTCTCTCTGCTCGGAACACTGATCTGGTTATTTGTAGGTTTGATTCTATAGTATACTCTGCGTGCTGAGGACTACCCTAAAACAGACAGTAGGCCTTGTCCTTCCGTCGCTAGAAATAAACACTGGGCTGCTGCTAATCGTCCCTGTGTCAGCCATGCGTAACTCTATGTCACAGCCGCCACACATGCTGAATGCCTTGCAGGCCTTTGTTTTGGAAAATGTGACCAAGGTTGCCATGGAGCTGCTGTTTGATCTATTGTAATTAAGCTGGCCCATTGATTGCACAATTCTTCCCCCTGACTCATCTCCATCCGGGGTTAGCTCCAACCGGACGTTGCCAACAAGCATGAAGTAAACCATCGTTCATGCAGTCACCTCGCCAAAATGATTTGTCCTTACAACAGTTATGAAAGGGGAACAGGAAGGGGACTTAAACCGGAGAGATGGCCCAATCAGCAGCACTCTAATGTTGGCGGCTTAAATCCTTGCAGCCGTCTGTACAGCAGTATTATATTTCTATCTTGCTGTAGCCACAGTGTAATAATAATAATAATACACTAATATTATCCCCGAGAGCCCACTTGCGCGGATCCTTCATGCTAACGCTATAACACCAAAACTCTGTCATGGATCATTTTCAAATTTTAAACCCATATTAGAACTTAGTGCGAGGAAGAAGTGGACTGATTTTGGGAAAGGTTGGTTGTAGATTTCAAACACTAGATGGAGCTTTATCTCCAAAAGACCCCCAGCGCAGCACGAGGTCTGAAGCCCAGGCCTCGGGTGTCTCCCGTACTCGCCTCAGCGGTCCACGCAGTACGCCGGAGTCATAGACGGACATCCGCATAACTATAAGAGTATTTCACTCTTGTAGTTCCCTACTTTACTCAGTAGGGGGAGTAAAGGCCTACTATGATTTTGACGCCTTTGAAATCAGCTCGGTAAAAACAGGATTTCCTGCTGAGGCCGGGGACCACCCCCCCCTCAGTAAATGTGTCCTTTGTCCCTCACTTGTCCAGTCTCTGTGTTCTGATGTGTGTCATGCAGCCTGCTTTAAAGTCATTTAGCCCAGCCTCCCCACCCAAGGGGGGACAATCTGGGGCTCACATGGCCCATCTGGGCTGACCTTCACACGATGGACGGAGCCAAAACGCACATATGGCTGAACCCTGGGGTGGGAAACTGCAGTCTCGGCGAATGGGGGGCCTCTGACGGTAGACCTCTAATCTTCAGAGCCGGCACAGATACGGAAATGTCGTTTAATTAGTGTGATGATTTTATATTTTAGTGTGATGAGGAAGTAACAGCTGAGTTCACTCATAGCGAGAAAAGAGTTTTCCTTTTTTTCGCATGATGAAAATGAAAGAGCGGGGATTTCCAGTTTTGTAAATTTCTATTACTTTTGGGCTTTCAGAGTGGCGCAATAACTCGGCCGGCTACATTTATATCCATTACAACTGCAAAAGCCAGTTTATGCAATCTATACTACGCAGAAATACTGTAAGCGACCCCGTGACTTCAGTCTGGACTTTCCCAGAATCGCTGTCAAAGCAACTTCAGTTTTCATTTCTTTCTTTTTAATCCATGATGGATCAGGAGGGGTATACCTCCCCCCCCCCCACCCCACCCCCACCCCCACCCCCTGAGGCTACAACTAGGAACAGCGCCGTGATTTTGAAGACTGGGCATTAAATACAGAACGGAGGACCACCCATTGTCAAGCTACTGGATATGAAGGGGGTTCACCCAGTGCAGCTTATTTGAACCAGATTTCCACAAATGCATACTTCAGGATTATTAACAAAAAAACAATCATCAGATAAATGAGATTCCTGTGATGTAGGGCAGGGAAAACAGTTAAAATCCATAAACCTGAATACATTTTCACAAGCATTAGTGGGTGGGGGAGCAGGGGCTTCTCAGGGAGTAGAGATTTCTTCATGTTACAGTTCAACAGATGTAGAACAAGGTGTTTTTAATTTGAGCTAACTTAAATGGAACTTAAAGGAAAAACAATCGTGTCATGCAGCAAAAGGCCACAGCAAGATTTCCCCAACCGTGTTTACAGCCGTGTGTGTGTGTGTGTGTGTGTGCGTGTACGTGTACGTGTGTGTGTGTGTGTGTGTGTGTGTGTGTGTGTGTGTGTGTATGTGTGTGTGTGTGTGTGTGTGTGTGTGTGTGTGTGTCTGGCTGTCTGTCTGTGTGTTTGTCTGTGTGTGATTACGTGCGTGTGTGTGTGTGTGTGTCTGTCTGTCTGTCTGTCTGTCTGTGTGTTTGTCTGTGTGTGTACGTGCGTGTGTGTGTCTGTCTGTGTGTGTGTGTGTGTGTGTGTGTGTGTGTGTGTGTGTGTGTGTGTGTGTGTGTGTGTGTGTGTGTGTGTGTGTGTGTGTGTGTGTGTGTGTGTGTGTG
>VRLP01004066.1:0-54107 GCA_009660295.1 Lophius piscatorius
ACGCTGATGTCCAGGTGAGGGAGGGGAGCTAACATTATCAGATTACCTGTTCAGCAGAAAACAAGCCACTTTGGCGTCACTCTGAAACCTGTATTTTTCATCACTGTCCATTATTGAACACTGAACGCCTTCTTTGATGATGAGGTTCTACTTTCTGTTGCTTTTTCTGTTACTACGGAATAATAATAATAATAATAAAAGATTTAATTTATAATGCACTTTACATTTGGATCAAATCTCAAAGTGCTACAAAGTAAAAGCAGATAAAAGCATCAATAAAAAATAAAATAGCCATATAAAAACATGACAAAAAGCAGCAATGTTAATTAAAGTTATAGGTTTTGCTAAAAAGGAAAGTTTTAAGTCTTTTTTAAAATATCTCAGTCGTCTGTGGAGCCCTCAGATGGTCAGGGAGGGCATTCCACAGATGACGGGCAGCAGAAAAGAAGGCCCGATCACCCATGGTGCTGAACTTAGTCCAGGGAAGGAGGAGTGTATGAGTGGGTAGAACGGAGGGATCGTGTTGAGGTCAGTGGGGTGAGTAGTTCTTTCAGGTAGGGGGATGCGTTACCATGGATACACTGGTGAGTGAGGAGAGAGATCTTATAATCAATCCTGGTGGAGATGGGAAGCCAATGAAGGGAATGAAGAACGGGGGTGATGTGTTTGTGTTTACGAACTCTCATCAGGATCCTTGCAGCACTGTTTTGAACATACTGAAGTCTTTGAAGACTTTTATCAGGGATCCCGATGAGAAGTGCGTTACAGTAATCCAGTCTGGACGAAACAAACGCGTGGACCAGCTTTTCAGCATCACTTAAGGTGTGTGAAGAACGGAGTTTGGAAATATTTCTGAGATTTTGGAAGGAGATTTTGCAGATGTGTTTGATGTGGATTTCAAAAGTGAGTTGAGTTACTAACAACGTTACTAACTGACGTACTAAGTCCTGCCTTTATCCAAATTGGTTTTCTCAAACCCAATGCAAAAACATGGTACAAAACAAATTGGTTCCCTTTTGTTTCTTTTTAGGTTGAATTGAAGACTTAATCCCAGAACCCAAAGGCTCTTTCTGAAGTCAGTGTTTAGCTTTTACGTTCTAAGCAACTGAACAAATGTTGCAGTTTCCATAGAGGAGGCCTCTATACGTGTAAAAGACCTCGTTGTGAGCTAACATAAAACAAATATTTTCAGCTGATTATATACAATATGACGAAGACATGGTTATGAATATAACATTTATTCAAAGGGATGAAACTAAATATCACATGCCGCACCTTTTATTGTTATGAATGAACCTATATGTGGATTTTTCACGAGTCGAACAAGAAAACTTCTGCTGGTGTACGTCAACTGCAAAGGTCGCACTAAATGAATCTGTCCTGTGATGAACCCATAGCTGGATTTTTGCCCAGCTGGTTCAACCAGCTGGTTACCTGAGATGATGTAAAGTGGTCTGATGTGATTGGTCCAGACCTCACTGATGGGAGGAGCCTGATAAATGCTGCCTTTTTCAATTCAGGGAGAGAAATGCTTGTTTTTGTCTTCATTGTGTATTTAATCATGAATTTAATGATTACATATATCAGATTTGATTTTCTCCTACTCATTTGAGAAGGGCCCGTTGTACAAGTGGGTGAGCTGAAAATTGTTGGGACCACCAACGAGCCAAACCTGTTCCCGTAACGCCTGGATCTCACCGCTAAACATTGAAAATAGGATTTGGTGATATTCATTTCTGAGTCACAGCTGCCACGCACTAGGAGGCAAGAGATTTGAAGTAATAGCACCAGGACTACAGGCAAATGTGAAGATGCATTAAAAGCATGCATAATAATCAGTTCTCATGCTGCCAATTGTTTTTTCATCCCTCTCACTGCAAATGTTCTCAGCTGCCCTCCTTCCCCTTCACAGTAACTGGTATTATTCAGAAAGATGAGGCTCAAAAATTGAAGATGTCAGTAAAAATGCGCCTGAAAGCGAAGTAAATGATTGTGTGCACCTCTCAGCAAATCTTTGGATTTGCTTAAGTGCAGCCCCTGGAGCCTTTGAGCCAGTTTGGTAGGACCTGAGAGAGGAGCAATAAAGGAAACCTCGGTGAGGGTATGTGCTGCTATCTGTCACACTGTGTGCTACAAAAGCCCGTTCAAACACTGAGCAGCTTTCAGGGCTGCCTTTATTTTATGTTAAATTTCATTCAAAGATCCGACACAATTTATTTTGACATACACACAAAAATAGAAGAAGCCAATCAGGGGCTCAATACTTTTTCTTGGAACTATATACAATTCATTGGACCAGGCAACTTGCTTCGATTGATCCGTGGTCCAGTTCTGACGCTGATGTGTCCATTGCGGGCACTTTTGGTGGTAATGCTCCTACCAGCTGTTTATAACCAGTCTTAACAATAGAACTATTACTGAACTATGCTATTACCACCGCAGGGTTTCGGTAAAATAGCTAAAACACTATAATAAAAGGAGAAACATGCAAACATGCTGTGATTGGTCAGGCAGTGGTTTAGGGAAACTTTGAATTGCTTTGCAGCAGATTATTAATGGATGGATTGGTGGAAAGAGCTGTGTGTACAAGGTTAGTGTCTAACATATACAACTGACTTCCCAAAATGAATCCAGTTCTTCCTCACACTATAGTCTACTTGTTTATTAAGATTGAAAATGATCCATGAAATAGTTTTGAGTAATGTTCTGAAAACTTTTTTTTTTTTTTTTAAGCTCTCTAGTGGGAAAAATGTGAATTTACAGAGTAAAATATGATAAATATACAAGCGAGATCTCCTTAAGTTAATTCATATGCACCGAATCTAGACTTATTAAACCGACCGTTGGGAAGTTACGCCCATAAAACACTACTTTCCATAAGAATCTCCCCCTAGTGGGTAATTTATAAAGTGTTAAAGTAGAACACATTCACTTGCGCACAATTTGGACTAAATCGGGTGAATGGTTGAGAAATTACGCCCTTTTCAGGTCAGACACCTTTCCCAAAATCAATGCAGTTTTTCCTTGTGCTAAGGTCTATTGGGATGTAACGTTTTAAAATTAGCCATGAAAAAGTTTTTGAAGTATGTCTGGAAAACTGTAACCTTGGTGGGTAAAATATGAACTACTAGAGTAAGATTTAAACATAAATATTTACTGGATAGATCTGCTGGAGTCTATGCAGGAAATTTGATTAAATCAGACCAAGGGTTAGGTTATGTCCTAAATACTGTGTTCTTTTGTAAAAAGCTCCCACTAGTTAGTAAAACATATACTACTTAAGTAAAACACAAAGTATATAAAATAAATCTCCTCCAGTCGATTCATGTGCACCAGATTTGGACTAAATCGGATTAACAGTTGAAAAATAATATCCGAAAACATTCAGAGATAAAGCTCCCCCTAGTATTTGAAACCTACAACTGACCTTTCATAAAACCACTCCAGTTCTTCCTCGCACTGAGGTCTATGCAGGCATAAAGTTTTAAAACATATCAATGAAATAGTTATCGTGTTAACACGAAAGATTTGCGGTGGTCGCAGCAGCATCGAGTTGGATGCGATGATGATTCCGTGGATAGGAAGAATTTAAACCTTGATCAATTTCGTTTTACTTGTACGATGACAGTAAAGATATTCTATTCTCTTCTAAGGAGTAGTCTTCCTTTCACTCGAGCTTCATTATATCTCCAAGGTGTTGCAGTGTTTCAACAATCGGCCTTGCAAAAAAAAACGTCTGAGCCTCTGTCTCACAATCCCGAGAATCTGTTCTTTGCTTTCATTCCTTTCACAAGCTCTCGTGTTTGAGGTTCTTGAGCTGAAGAGCTGCTGGGGTTCTGACAGCGACTCATTAACACTGCTCAACCTCAGCTTTGCTTGACACATTGAAGTTCACCTTTTCTTCTCTACCTTCTGGTGGTTTCTGCAGAGCCTTCCCATTTATTCCACTCCCACTTGTGAGCTTTATTCACCACTTTCTCTCCTTTCTTCTATCTCTCCGGCTCTCTTACTCCTGATCCACAGTGAGAGTGTGGGCGAACTGTACGATTTATAATGAATGCACAAGACCCTTTACTTTGGTCGGAGTACAGTGAGTCACTGAAAGGCCGCGAGCGAGATGGATGTGTGTGACCCTTCAGTGTCGCTGTGCGAAATGATGTCTTAAGGCTTGTGAGGCGGGAAGAGAGTGGCATGGACAGACTTTGACGCAAATGTGCACACACCACAAAAATAATTAAGTGCGTACGCCCACAAACAAACCTGCCATGAATTATATGTAATAAATCAGAATTATTTCAGGGTGCAAGGTAAACGTTTCTATTGCCATTTAAATCGCTCTCAAATTGAAACACAGCTTGTATGGTTTGTCAAAAGCACAGGTTGTTGCCACTCACATCGAGGTGCGCGCTGCAGTGTGTGTGTTTGTACCCGAAGGGGAATTTAGCCATGCTTTTGTGTGTGAATGTCATGTTTTCACTGTGTGATGTTTCCAGATGAGCAAACCTATATTTGTCATGATATTTTCAGCATTAACCTTTCTTTAAGCTACACCCAACTGCAATTGATTTTTATTTATTGTTCTTGTACTACAAGGTTGTGTTTTTCCTTCCCAGAGTGACCAAGATCAGAGCTCTAGACAAAAAAATATCTAGGAGCCAAAATAGATTTTCCGAAGGCCAAATACATCGATGTCAGAGTACAATGTTAAATGTTTGCCATAACCTTTTCTATTCCTTCTCTACAGTCTGCCCACACTCAGTGTGTGTTTACAATATATTCATTGTATAATAGGTGGGTGCAATGTCCAATATGTTGCAAGATTGTTACCATAAATACAAAAATGAAATGTCAAATCTTGAGCATAGTTCAATAAATTTGAAAAAATGATTAGTTGCTTACTAATTTTTCATGGATTGCGTCTATCTATGTCTATTTGTATTGCAGGGCCAAAAATTTAATTTCAGTGTAGCAAGAAGAAGGGCAATGTCTTTTAGCACAAACGTATTTCCAATTTCCCTTTCTAATGTTGATTTGATATTGCCATGAAAACATGTATAAATTGGCCCTTGAAAAGACGTTTATTCAAGTTTCTCGCCAAAATCTACATTTTGCAAGATTACATTGTTACACATCTTGACAACATTCGCCCGAAACTGCTTTTTACTGAACAGACAATGAACGCATCATACAGTATATTTCAATACAAATTGCTGCTGACGGCTACGTTAGCAAGCACTCCTTCCGATGCCAAATGTAAACATTTGTTTGATTTGATTTGTTGTTCATACTTATGCATTATCAGAGTCTTAAGTCACTTTTTAGGAATTAAATGGTTAAAAATCACTGAATATATCGTAAATATGCATCTGAATGGTTGCCACTGGCACGCGGGTCTCAAAATTAAAACATCAGTTGCATATGCAACCATTTTAGTCGCCATCTGGAGGCCTGTAGCTCAATCCGCTGAATCAGTTTTATCTGACAAGATCTTATCTGGACAGTGTTAACTGACATGAAACATTAATGAAAAATATCCATTAGGCAATATCACATTGTGGAGATTATAACAAGCATCATTCAATAGTTTGGCGACAAGTAAACACAAAATACAAGCTTGAAAAGATAATTGTATTTATGGAACCAATGGTTGTCTGATACCAACTGGGTCAATGTGAAAAATGATTTCAATGTGATGTTGTGGAAATGATTTACTGCTTGGGGGTCAGAAGGACTTGCCAAAATTGAGGGAAACATTGACTCTGCTTTCAACCAGAAATGTCTAAAGGAAAATGTGGGGTCATCATTCGGTGAGTTGACCTCCACCGAACTCCACCTCTGGATGGCTCGAAATAAATAGAATTAAAATTTTGGATTGGACTAGTCAAAGTCTGGACCTGACCCTCACTGAAATGTGTGGCTGGATCTGAAAGATCAGTTCATGCAGACAAACCCTCCAGTGTGGCTGCACCAAAGGAGTTCTGCAAAGAGTGGGCCAAAATGCCGCCACACTGACGTCAGACTGAGCTCCACTTACCGCAATTGTTTGGTTGCAGTTTTTGCTGCCAATGGTGGAACAACTAGCTATAAAGTTCAGGGGGTGAATACTCTTTCACCAGAAAACACACTTTATACTCATGAATCTCAGACATGAAGCCCACTGCTGCAAGTGTTGATTACAGATCTGAAAATTAGCACATCTTCATCTACTCTCACCCTAGCAATCATCGTTCATGTGTCCAGTGGTTCAGGGTAACTGAAGTTAGGTTTCAACTCCAACAAAGAAAGTGGTTTGAGTCATATCTGAGTAGATTTGTATCAGGAATCGAGACAGTTGAGATCCAACAATGAGACAAATATTTTGCCAGTAGCATTTTGCAGAGTGGGAGCCAAGATATATTACTAATGTATAGTAAAATGTTTTCTCCTCAGTAGCACGTCCCTGGGTTTTCTTTTTGACAAAAACCAGACTTCGGCAGTTGAATAAACCTCTGACACGTCGTGCAGAATTCATAAAATCTTACTCAGCAGACATATTGGATTTTGCCAGCGGCTTAAAATGCCAACAGGCTGACTCACTTTTTTTTTTTTTTTTCAGCAGCAAGGAGTTGATTCCACTTTAATTTAAGACTTGAAATCTCAGCAAGCTGTTTATTCTAGTGCATAACATGGTCAACCAGGCTATGGGGAGAGCTGGTATGCTTCTCTGGCTTTCCAATAATCCTACCCACACAAATTGAGCATCTCATTTGAATATTCATCACTGGGGAATGGAGGGGCCTTTCTGTCTCAGCAGCATCTTGCTGCAATATATCAGGTTAAATACTCAGTAAGTGCCTCGTTGCAAGAATGTAATTTGTTTTCTGCTGCTTTGTATCGGCCAGAGATTTATTGCTAAGGTGTAAACATGCATATTAATTTCAGTGGTGAAGCGGAAAGCATCTTTCATAAGTCTCTCTGCAGCAGCTCCGACAGCCATCTATATCTTTAATATACGTCCAAGGCAAAACACACGTAGGCACACAAGGATGTCGGATAGAAATGTCTGTGGTTGATCCAGCATCACTTTGTGAGAACAGAAAGTGGACCCGAAGTTGTGACCCTTTCTCCATTACATTATCCCAAACTGACAGCGGTGCCTTTAGTTGGACTTCAGGGTGGAGGGTGGAGCTTCTTCAGAGCATCTCACTGGCTACCATTGGTCCGCCTGATAGTGATGGAGTGTCATTTGTTGTTAGTTCTCTCTGACTGTCAGTTGCGTGTTATGTTTTGATGCCCCTAGCAGCTAAAGCTATTACATTTCCCACATACTGTATCACATAATGTGTGTCTCCTCAGTGCTGTACTGTACGTGTGCATAGAAGCTATGGGGAAAATGTACAGTTTTAAATAAATATCTTAAAGCAGTTTGTGGGGCCGATATTGTGGCTTAGCTTGACCTTATTTCTATTATGCCCCAGGCAAATTGGGTGTGCAGAGTTACTCTTGTCTGTCCAAACACAAGAAAAAACGATCTTTGTTGTGGTCATAAAAAGGTATTTATTTCAAAGTTGTTTTGTTCAATTTTCTTATTTTTTGGGAACATATGTACGTAGAGTTGTGATATAGATAAGGATCCATATCGGCTTTGAATGGGAAACGCTTGGGTCCCCCCAGCTAATATGATATTGTTACAATAAATGTCAATGTATTACCTTTTTATCCAACTGTAAATTCCCTCCCAACAGGAAAACATCTGTTTTAACCGATCAGATAAAGTTCTAAATCTTTTCATGACTTAAGTCAAATGTATTGGTTTTAGCTGTATCATCAAGGAGACGGACTGCAGTACGTCATAAGAACCTTAACACACGATACTGAGGTCCTCAGTATACAGGTCCTGTCGCGAAAGCATACTTATTTATGTCAACGGGAGTCGGATTCCTCTGTTGTCTTTGGTTTTGCCAGTTATAGGCTTTTGCCTCTTTGTAGTCAGAGATATCCCTTTAATGTTTCCTTTGATTTGACTCCAAATCGAGTCCATTTTTAAACATTTCAGTGGACAAAAATGTGTCTTGTAGTTCATGGTCAGTATAGTAGACTGGCTGCCCTTACTTCAGTCGGTTGATTCAAATCATCAAACTATGACTTGGCCATGGTGGAGATTGTCCTTTTGATGCCTAAAGAGGTGTTCGCGTTTTAAACAGCTTGTCTGTTTGCTTTCTCTGATGCATCCATCTTTCTTTTATCAGCATCATCTGGCACACTGACCCTCATCTTCTGAAAAGACTCTGGTGGTCTGCAAAAGTTATTGATTTTATCATTCTAGTACTGAAAAGTTACTGTATATATATTTGGATTATATAATGAAATATTGGTATGTTGCGTCCTGAACACCTACCATCAGCACACAATCGACCTCATTCACCAAGCATTCTTAAAAAAGACATTTCTTCTTAAACCCCGCTTAAGCAGTTTTTAAGAAGATTCTGGCATTCCCAAATTTCCCAAAATTTATATGCCAACTTGAAGGCAGCTGGTTCTTCCCCAAAATGACAAACTGAGCCCAGTGGGTCAGTGGGTGATGCCCACTGATTGGTCTGTGTGTGCAAGGAAAAGGGTGGGGAAGCTTGTAGCACAGACGGTGTCACATTCAATATAATCACTACAAGATCAATTATCATTCTATAAAAAAAATATTAATTCAGGGTTGGATTTTCTTCTTTTTTTTTTTCCTGAATCATATTACAGCCAGCTATTGGTGCGCAGCCAGTTAGCAAATGTTTTGCAGCCCGGAGGCTAGACACTGCTGATGTAGACAAACTCTCAGCAGTGAGTTTGTGTTTTTTGAAGAAAATGGAGACCAAGTCTGTTTTCTATCTCTACAGACATCAAAGTGACAGAGTAATGCTGAAGAAACCATTAGTTGGAGATGGAGCAGACACCAGCGTCTAAGCTCCGACTGAGTTCAGCAGTAACGTACACACTGACTCACAAACACAACACGCTCACTCTTCCAGCCACCGCAGCTGACGCTACGTTACACACCAGAAGTATCCCGACACACACACACAGGAGTGCAGTCGATAGCCGCTCTGACAGGGCAATAAAAACATTGTCTTCATCGGCACCATAAACTGCACTAGATCGCAGCTCGCTCTTTTCAAATGAGGGCCGTTTGAGTGACAAACAAATTTCACGTATGAAGCATTCATTAAAAATGTTTATATAAAGCAGACATCCTTTGGAAAATCCTTTGCTTTTGTAACATTAGCCTGCCTTTATGTCATTTTTACCGATGACTTATTTGAAGTTTTCCAACTTTAATACATGACTGTTTGACATGTATTAAAGTTGGTGAAATAGTTGTAAATGTCCCCAATAGAAAAACTGTGTATGATTCATAATTGGGGTTAAGGTATGTTAAAATATACAAAATAAGTGATTACATTTTTTCTTAGATGACTAAATATAATTAATGTAGTCATTATCAGTATTACTCAGCACACACATAAAATTACATTAATTATTAATCATGGAGAAAAAAAATTAATGAACGAAAAAACATCCATCAGGGCAGCACAGGGATGTGGTGTGTAGCGCTGTCGCCTCACAGCAAGAAGGGTCGGAGTTCAAATCCACCTGGGGCCTGTGTTTGCGTGGGTTCTCCCCGGGTTGTCCAGCCGTCTAAAAACCTGGACTATTGGAAAATTGGTGACTCCAAATTTCCTGTAGCTTGGAATGTGAGCATAACCTGTTCATCTCTTGGCTCTGTGATTAAATGGTGACGTATCCAGGATGTACCCCACCTTCGCCCAACGTCAGCAGGGATGGGCCTAGAACCATTTATCCTCTGGATGCATAACGGGTGTAAAATGGGTTTAGGCGTCTAAACTGATGTCAGGTTGTTCACACATGTCCACAAACGGACTCTACTCCAAACTTTTTGTGACTTTTCATTAAAGGAGTTGTTCCCAGCAGTATAGAATTATTAGTTCCCCGATCGCACTGAATAACGTTAAGCGGTGATGAGATGGTGAATGAACATGTGTGAGGCAAAGTGTGGACAGAAAATACTTTATCCTGCTGTCAAAACGTCCGACTCGATTTATTAGCTGTCATTATGTCTTACTTATTTTCAAGGGAAATTTTGGTCTACCCACCTTCGAACGATATGAGTTATTTTGTATTATTCATATGTCATTCTTCTACTTTTGGGTATGGTTTTTATCGACACCTATATAGGTTTTCTACCATTTCCCCACACATCATTCTTTTTTAACTTTCCTTTCCAATTAATTTCCATGTCTTGTTTTAATGGTGTGAAATAAACAAATGAAAATAAAATTTAAAAAAATCATAATATTTCAATACGGAGGGAATAATAAGAGAAACAAAATGGAATGAGAAAACTAAAGCAAGATTGGACTTAATGACAACATAAGTGAAAGTATTTTGCGCATACACTCCAAAATTAGTTTGCTGAATTTACGGAATCCAAATATGTCCAAATTTGGTGCATATAAATCGACACAATGAGACCTATAGTATCTTGCATACATTGTCTCTTACTTGAATAGCTCATGAAGTGGTTAACACATATCCTTATGTGAATTACACAAAAGATTATAAAGTTTAAATGTTATTCTTGATCTCCAGCTTCCTCACTGGATCACAACTCTGTTGGGATCTGTATTGATTTTGCTTCAGTGGCTTAAGTCAACTGAATGTCAGGAAGGATAAAGTCTTAAATTCTGAATAGCAGATGTAAAGTTTCACTAGGACGCGTCTCTCTCTCTCTCTCTGATGCTCTCTCTCTCTCTGTCTCTCTCTCTCCCTCTGACTCTTTCTCTCTCTGACTCTCTCTGTCTGACTCTCTCTCTCTCTCTCTGTCTCTCTCTGACTCTCTCTCTCTGTCTCTCTCTCTGACTCTCTCTCTCTGACTCTCTCTGACTCTTGCTCTGTCTCTCTCTCTCTGTGTGTTTGCTGTAAGGCCCAATAGTCACAGCCAGCTGTTCCACTTCAGAGACAATTAAAACAAGCTGTGCTCTGCTACTGCTGTTGCTGTTATTTCAGTGCCATTTCTTCTTTAACCCCAAGCACCCATCCCTAGCAGCCCATTGATCCAATTTCTGGTTCCGCTAATGGCTGATATATTCTCCTCTTAAGACTACATTAACCAGGCTGCTTTTTTCACCCAGGACAAACCAATCAGATTTCACCTTTTAAAGTAGTTCCATTTCAGTTTGCTTTGTGTTCTTCAGCCCAAAATTTGTTACTCACAATATCTAGTTTTCACGCTTTTTTTGAGGGTCAAACATCAGACAGACCCCCAGTTTGAACCAATCGGAAGTCGAAATAAACCTTGGTCGACGTTTGCTCATTCAGGCTTATGATAAAAGTGGAAGACTAAATGTTCGAGCAAACTGATCAAATCAAAGTATTTCTTTTACATGGATCACTTTCAAATTGTATAATTGCAGACTTTAGTGAGAGGAAGAACTGGAAAGATTTTGGGAAATGCCAGTTATATATCTCCAACACTAGTAGGAGCTCTATCTCCCAAAGTTTTCTGCCCTTAATTTCTCATCTGTGGCTCCGATTTAGTCCGATTTTTAGGGGGAGATTTTTTCATGAAAGAAAAGCTATTCCAAATTTGGTTCTTATGAATCGACCCGGGGAGCTCTATCTTGTATAAATCCTATTTTACTCACTACGGGGAACATTTTTACGAAAAACACAGGTTTTGGAACACATATTCACAGCCTGTTTGTATCCCCCCAACAAACAGTGCCCTGTGCTGTACAAGTGAGTTCGTTGATTGAATTCCTCAAAATATATAGTTGTGAAGTTATTACCAATAACGGCAGAATCGTGAGTTTAAATGAAAACCAGGGGATCTCCTGCTTGTGCCCAGTCTTCAATGACCAACATCAACCAGAGTGGTCCCAAAGAAGGACAGCTCGTAAACAGGTGACATAGCCACAGATCCCAAAGGCCTAGTCGGGATCGCTCGGATCCTTGTGCTTGTCCGCCTCCCCCACCACCAGCACATCGACTCATAGGGCGAGATGTTTGCTCGCTATGTAGTGTGTCCTTCACACCTGACTGTTAGGTTGTGGCAAATTTGTTGGTGTTTTTCTGACATCACCACTCGGTGTATGGGGTGTTGTTGCCTGTCAATGCATGTGTGATTAATTATGGTGGCAAAAAAAAAGGGAAATTGTTGTCAGATTTTAAAGATGGTTTTCACAGACCTAAAAACATAGAGCTGAAAATCCCTCAGGATGTTTATGCTGAAATTCAACTCTCTAAAGGATAAAGTTGGTCAAACACCATACAGATCTAATGAATGAAAACACCAGACATATTAGCCATGCTAACATCAGCTGAAAATGACCAGCTGGTGGTTAGAACCACTGCTGGGGCCGTTATGGTACTGGGATCTTCCTATCATCTGTCAGTCACTGTGTGACGAAAACCCCCTAAGAGTTTACTGAGACAATGTCATGTCTAGCTAACCCCTCTGAACTCTGAGGTCAGGTAGGGTAAGGGTAAACCCTAACCTTTAAATACCACATTCAATAATGTTCAGCATGCCAAAGTTTTGTATCTTTTTGCAGCAAATAACCTCTAGGACCTCGTTTCTGTCTTCAGTTTAACGTTTTAACATAATGTACTAGTACACTGAACCTGAAAAGATGCAGAGTTAAAGGTCACACTGGTGTGATCTTAGGGTCCAAAGGATAAATAAATCATCAAAACTATGCTGAGATGTTGGCTATCTAAACATTTGAGCTTTGATAATTATATTTCCATTTGGGAAAGAGATGGTAAGAGATAAGTAGAATCGGGATGAGTGATATCCAGAAGCAACCCCGGTGAACTTTCTCATGTATGCCTGTACTTCTTCATATCTTCTTCATCGACTCCCAGCCTTGTGATCAAGTGGGGAACTGGAAATAAAGATAGCATATTAAATGGATGCGAAGGAGAGGAGAAAAATAGCTGGAAGCTGAGGAAGGAAAAACTACTGCTGTTCAGATATCAAAATTCATCTGCGTGTTTGAAAATGCACAAATGTGAACCCAATCCCCAAACAAGTTTTTATAATGATCAGCCATCCTAAACCAGAATCTGAACCACAGACTGAGTCCCATCGTCTTTACCTTTGTGACCCTCCTTTGACGCCTCTCTGGTGGTTATAAACTCTTATGGTCTGTGGTGGATTTTGATTGCTTTTGTTGTTTTCCATTATAAAACGAAAACACAGCAGTAAATGTTTCTTTTGCGTGTCTGTCTTTGTCCCTCATTTTCCAATCAGCCAGAGTGTTGGCTAATGGAAATGTTGTGGAACCACAAAGTCACATTATACTGCATCTAAAGCCAAATACAATTCACAGATGCTGCTGTTAAACGTCTCACTGTTGCTCTCTTGTGGCACAATCCAAAGTGATGTCACCTTGTTAAAACAGAGAAATATACCTTAAAAAAGAGAGAGAAAAAAGTGATGCTTGGTTGTATTCAACTAATAAGATGCATGTTGGACAGTGTGATGTCTGAGTTCACATTTTGGTCATGAGGACATAATCAGCTACTTGAAGTTTAGATAGTGTTTTAAGAGTTTTGGGTGTTGGAATGGTAGATCTGGAACTAAACATCAGCCTCCCTCTTTCCTACAGCCAGAACTGTTAATGGAGTCACAGCACAGCTGGCTGTGGGCAGAGGGCAAATTCTACTCTTAGCATTTTATGATAGTGGAGACATTTGTTATTTGATCTATTTAAGTGGTCTTTAAGGAGACCTTTGATATGACTGACCATTTAATAGAAAGAACATATGATTGGGTCGTACCCTATGGCTCCACAGTGTTTTGCTTCATCTTGCAGTTATTTTGTCTTCTCCACTTTCATTCACATGAGACAAAACATACTGTGTAACAAGGCCTACGCTGTCGATGTACGATCAAAAGGCCTACGCTGTCGTCCACGATAGCAAGGCTATATCCCCGAAAAGCACCCATCCCCTGCGTTGTACAAGCAATCCCCCAGAATTAGCTCCTAAAATTAAGTTTGAAGTTATGTCTGAAAAAAGGTGTTTTACATTTCAAAATAATGTCATCTAGTAAGTATAATTTGGACTTTTAGACTAATATATGATAGGTAACCACCAGTCGGTTCATATGCAACAAATTTGAAATTATTTGACCAATGGTGATGAAGGTGTTTACGAAAAACGGTGTTTTCATAAAAAAGCTCATCCTAGTGAGTAATGCATGATTTATAAATTGAGTCGATTTATATGAAACCAATTGGAATCAATCAGACCAACGGTTAACGTGTGAGGAAGTGTTTTTTTTTTATAGAAAAAGCTCCCGCTAGTGGATAAGATATGAACTATTAGATTACAATGACATATAAACAAGATTTGTGTGTACCAAATTTGGATTAAATCAAACCAATTGTTGAGAAATTAAGGCTCCAAAACTTTTGGAGATAAAGTTCCCCCTAGTGTTGGAAATATACAACTGCCTTTCTCAAAATCATTCCAGTTCTTCCTAGCACTATGATCTATGTGGGTATAACATTTGAAAATGAGCCATGAAAAAGTTTTTGAGTTACCGCGTTAACACGAATCTGCTGCGGCGACTTTTCAGGGATACAACAAGTTCGGTGTCACCTTTGGGTGTCTTTATGCAGAGATCTGTCTGTCTCCGTATCAAAAAATGTATAAGAAAATATATAGATAGAATCAGATTTTGAAGCATATCCAGAAAATGCTTTTTTCACATAGTCAAACGTCTTTCAGAGAGAACATTTCATTTCAAGGCAATAAGAGGCTGAGTAGGACTGTCATGTCCTTGCTACCTCTATATTGTCTTGTTGTAGGTAGGGGGTGTCTGAGGGGCATATATATTTTAAAAATGTGTATGTTTTAAGTTAGTGTAGACCCTTTGAGTGTGTAAATTGATTGAATGGATGTTAGATAATCTGCATTAGGAAGTCACAAAACAACAATTAAAATGAAGTCGATAGTAAGAAGGTTATATTTTGACTTGGTGAGAAGCAGTGATAAATCCTTGTCTTGTCTTTGTAACTACGGCCAAGGCATTTTGGATTTTTTTTTTTATTGCGTGATATTACAAAATGTAATTGCAGTTAATTGCAGCCCTTTCCCCCAAAATTGTAGCAAAAAACTATAGAAGACACATACTGCACTGTAAGTACGAGAATAATCTTCGTCTTTCGGCTGCTCCGTTTCGGGGTTGCCACAGTGGATCACCTGTTTGCATTAGAGCAAGTTTCTAAAAAAAGAGAGGCGGCAGTAGCTCTGTGGGTAGAGCGGCTGTCTCCCAATCAGAAGATGGGAAGGTAGCCGGTTCATGTCCCACAAGGGTCTACTTGTCGTAGGGTCCTTGAGCAATACCCAGAAACCCTGGCTCCCCGGGCGCTTCAAAGGGGGGTGCGCATCACTTCTCCCTCAGGGACGGGTCAAATGCAGAGAAATAATTTCACTATGTTGTACTGTGTTTAACTGTGTGTGGTCAATAAAGGATTTCTTCTTCTACGTCTCATCCCCAGTCACCTCTGGTCCAGTGGCCATCAATGAGGAATGAGGCACGCATTCAAAATGACTGGAGTAAAGAGCACATTCCTCTAATGATGTCTAATGACATATAAATCAGACAATCAGTCCTTAAAACAGGTCCATCAGACTCCTCAAGCAATCAAGGCAGCTGTAATTACATCGCCCATGCAGGTATCCTGAATTATGCAGGATCAAGGTGTAACTGCAGAATTGTTCTTCTTGTGTCTTTTAAATATTGCTTGGAGAACAATTTGCAAAAAGCTTGTCTGAGTGAGTTAACCTTCAAGAGCTAAAATGAAGTCCCCCTTCACAAAAAAAACCAACAACCAACCATATGGACTACCAAAAAAAAGAAACGCACACAGCGAGTTCAACCCCACGTCACATGACTGCAATAGCAGTGATGCATTTATTGTCACAGTCCTACTTCTGACCTTAACACATAATACAGAATATCTTCATAGTGTTTTCTGCAACTTGGCCATCAAGCATCCCTAAGTCAGCGAGCTGGACCAGTACACCCAGAAGTATGAGAGGGGATTTGTTCTCACACGTTGTCAAACACTTGTCTAATCCCATTTTCTGAAATAAATAAACCCGACTGGGGATTAAACAGGAATGAGGCTCCAACGGTGATGTAATGTTGATGGTGAACTTGTCCCCTCGAGACAAAACTGACCGACTGTCAAAACACTCCTTCCGTTTCGGAAACCTAGAAGTAATCCTTAAAATAAGGAGAAGAAAAATACGCTGCTTCTCGGACAAGCACACCGCGATATATTCCACACACAATACATGTTTGAAATGACCTGCTGATGTGTGTCTAATCATTGCATCAGCTCATTCCTGATTCTGTGCTGCAGGGAAAATGAGGGCTCTGCTCTCCGATTTTTGATCACACTGAGAAACCTTCAGACTGTCAAACAGACAGACAAACCGATGAAAGACAGACGGGAAAAGATATTTGAGTGGAGGACCAGGACGACGGTGAGAACCTGTAGTCAGGCAGACAGACGGACACATAAACAGGCAGGCGACCAGACAGCCAAGTGGAAACACGCCGGTGGTCTCAAGCTAGTGCCGCCAAATGACCGTGTAAGTCAGACGGAAAATAAGGAGGGGGAGGAAAAAGAGAAACATTACTAGAGTCGTCCACTCTCTCTCTTGGCCTCTCCCTCTCTTACCCTCTCCTTTACCTTCTCTTCTGGTTTTCAGCTTATTTTCATTACACCTCCTCGCACGAGTGGAACCTCTTTTGTCTGACTTTACTTTCTAGCCATCCATGTGACCCCCTTGGCCTTCACCTCCACCTATTTATTTTTCTTACCTCTTTCTTCCTTATACCTCCACTCCTGCTCTCCTTTTTCCTTTCTTTCTGTTTGTCAGTGTCTCTTTTTTTCACCTCCCACCTGTCTGGATTGGCGGCCGGGCTTACAGAGGCAACCTTGTAGATAGCGAGGTGTGATTGTGCGACAAAGAGCCGCGCTGGCCACAGTCCATATAATGTTATAGCCGACGGCATTCAGGGTTGGGATGAAACCTCACAGCCGTACCAGGTTATTTTTGGCCGCTGTTATGTCTTCTCATTAGCGGTCATATTAGCGTGGCTAATGCAGTCTGGAATGTGATGTCAGACCTCCAGACAAAGTTTTCATTTTCCCAAAGCCTATGCACTTACCTGATTGCCGGTGGTGCCCCATGCACCCCGAAACGGCGACTACAGCATGTAAGCAGATGAGGTGTAATGGGGAAACACAACCAATGAGCTAGCAGATGCACTTGTTAGCATCCAATAAAGCACGGCGTGTGGCGCTATGAGCAAAGCTACTACTAGCATTTGATTGACCGTGGTGTGTACATGATATCATGGCAGTTTGGACTCTGCAGACGAATATGTCGCGTTTTGTGGCTTTTGAAGTGACTTCCCAGCCACCTCTGGCTGCTCTCAGGACGATCGCACACTTGCTGAGGTGGGAACTTGAATAATATGCGTGTCTTTGTGGGCTCCGTCACGTGGGTCACGCTACTAACTAAATGGGCTTGCGCACACATGCACCAATTTGCCGCCAAATGGTGTGGTTTGGACGACATGCAAATCAGGCCATGACTTCTCCCTTGTGGAAAAAGAGAGTGCTGCTCTTGCTGGCAGACACTAGCTTACTTACTCTCTTACTCTAACACAAGCCGGGACGGAAATTCTTTAACTTCCAGTCTGCCCTGCACACTTTGTGCTCGCAGCGACAGCCTGCTCGCTTTTACTGCCACTGGAAAGTGAGCCTCCCTCAGTGGCCCCAGTCGTCTGGCCACAGCATCTCCTCTTCTTACACAGTAGCCGCTCTGTAACATCTCACTTCGTGTTTTTCTACGATTATTTTTTTCCAGACAAAGGTCATCTCTACAACTTCAACTTCTGTCCACTGCAAGTCATAATATTGTTTTAGTTTCTTAAATTTAAAAAAAGTGGAGCGTGATCTTCATCACAGTTGCAGACAGTTACGGGCTCTGCATCGTCAAGAAACTGGTGATTAATAAGTATTCCGATAGAGGAGTTCAATTCCGTATGTTGAGATCCAGTGTGATACTGTAGACAAGTTTAGATATCCTGATGTTTAAAAATCTATTTTATCACCATAGTTTCAGAACATCCCTGAAATGTTGAGGATATTATGGAATTGTCATTGCTGCGTCTGTGTGCGCCACCATCGCTGCAGATCCTTCGTAATAACTCTAAAACCATTTCATGGATCATTTTCAACTTTAATACCCCAATAGATCGTTTTCGGGCCATAATAATTAATTGTTGGTAAAATTTTGTCCAAATCTGTTTCACCCTAATAGTTCCTATTATACACACTAGGGGGAGCTCTTTTTACATAAAACACTTCAAACATAAGTTAATATTTAATGTGAGGAGTTCAATCAAAGTTAAAAACGTGTACAATGCAACGGACAGGGGGCTTTTTGGAGATATATCGTTGCTGTTGGAGACCACAGCATAGGCGTAGTTTTGGGTTTGTTCTCCTAAAATTATGTAATGACCACTATAATATATTTGAATTTAGCCTAATTCTGCGAACATTCAACATCGTCCATTTTCTGTTACTGCTTATCCTGTGCAGGATCGTGGGACCATCTCAGCTGACATTGGGACAGCATTGTTTTGGGGGCCTGTAAACAAAAACTTTAAAGGTTCCAGAGTACAATCGGCTCAAAACGCTACCTTTTCCACCATGTAAAATGCCAACTCTTGAGAAACTGAAGATTAGGCCACATATGCCTCTTACGTTTTTCAGCCTAATAGCCACGCGCATGCAGAACAACTAAAACAATGTTGGATTGTCGGGTTTTATTTGTGCTGCAGACCGAATTTATTAATCCTCCTCCAGTAAACTGTAGACCTGATGCTGAGTGAAGATGATCATGCAAATATCCTCAACAATCTTCTTTGCTGATTTTGATGTCGAACAGTTAGACCGCCAACTACTGGCAAGATGCACTTACTACAGTCGATTTGGGGGAACGTACCCCATGGATCGGTCTGATTTATTTTTTCACATCAGGATTGATGCAAAAAAAATGCCTAATATAGTCATGTTAAGAAAAAGTGAAAGCAAAACTCTGGATCTGCTTATCAATCTGGTTCAGCATAAAAACAAAATCATGTCTCTTTTCGCCTAAACCCCCACCAAGTTCAAAGTAAACTTCTCGGAATTGTTCATTTAAACCTGCTTGACTTAACCACTGATCAACTGGAGGGAAAACATATCCCTCTCTCTGGAGGTGATTAAAAATAAACGCTAAATGAATGCAGTATCACAAAAGATACTATTGTATTGTTAGTTTTCTTTTTATTTTCTTTCACTGTGCCTGAGCGTTACAGGAAGACTAAATGGAAGTACAGGCAAACTGATAGGAAGACGACCAGACAGAACATGAGAGGGTAAGGAACACACCCCTGGGGGACACCTGGCAGGAAGTGGGTGGGGTTGAGCGGCTATTACGTTGTAGTCTAAGGGTTCGCTGGAACATGGTAAGCCAGCCCTGGTTAGTGGGGCCTAATAAGGAAATTGGCCTCATTTCCTTGGCTCCTTCCTCTTCCATCATAGACACAAGGATGTGATGGAATTCAGACTCCCGTCTTTAGCCTGGACAAGCTAGTCAGTTTGCCACAAAATAGCTTGAAAATGAATGACCATGTCATTGTTTGTTTTCAAATTAGATCTGGCTACTTTAATCTCAGGTTGCTGTGTGTGACCTTTTAATCCTGCAGTTGAACCGGCATCATATCACCATCGAGGTTCCATCATTATATGCATGTAGTTAAAATAGTATTACAGTACATCATTAGTAATGCTTTATGGGTTCAGCTGAAAAACAAACTTCCTGAAGTATTTTGAGGGATTGGCACTGGCATCACTCACGGGTTCTAATGGCAGCACAGATTTTGTCGAATTGGGAAAATCTCCTTATGTTCTCAAGCACTGGACATGCTCCAACATTCTGTTCACCAGAACATACAGGACAGAGACAAACCAACAGTTCTGAGGGATGACTTAACGCTCCTCAGTGAAGTCGTTTGAGAAACTGGAGAGAATGCACAGACATGACAGACGGATCTCTGCCCCTGTCGCCCGTTTCTTCCCTGCCCATTACTCACCAGCTACTCACAGCTCAGGCGCGGATTTGACGCAAAATATAAGCTTTTGCTTTTTCCGTTGCTATTTGTTTGCTTGCCAATAAATAACAAGCAGTTTTCACGGCATTTCCTAATTTGCACAGGGTGAAGGAGACAGATAGTCTTCTGTCTAAAGAAGCTTTTCCAAAAAGAAACTGAAACAGTGATTGATTAGATCAACTAGATGCAGAGATGCTTCACTATGTAAAGATACTGCAGATGTCTGAGCTGCCTGTAAGCAGTCTATCCATAACTCGTGCTGAGATGGCCTTGCCGTGATTGATTTTCCCCTTCAGCCATTCCCAGCATTCTCTGTTGTTGTTTCTGTCCAAAGTTAAGAAGATGTGGCTCATTTACATATAGTACATAGAAATAGTACAGAGATATTTTGTACACCCTTTTTTCCAACGAGTTTCGAGATGATGTTTAACTAAACATACCCCTAAGAACGCTGAACTCTACCTGTATTCAGTGGCAATCTAGCTTTGAAAGGAGGCCAATGTAACAAAAAAAAGACAATGGTTGTCTGATTCTAGGTAAAATGAGTCACAATGTTTTTGCACGGAATTGGGATCATGAAGTTAAATATAGCCATGTGTTTCACTGTTTACAGTACATAGAATGCACAAACAGATTGTTAATCAGATCTGAGTGATTTGCAGAAGGAATGTTTTCAACAGACTTATCACATGAATTAATTCTCTGAATTGCAAACTTCAGCAATATCATCATGTGTTTTTTAATACACAGTACTTTCATGTTATGAATTATTCAGAGTCCTGGTTAGTGAACTACATTGGTAAACCCAGTGCACAAATTTATGCATGGCTCTTTTTTTTTTTCTTCTTTGTGACACTACAGGGGCCCTTTATGGTGACATTTAAGGTGATTGTAGAAATGAGTGGTTATTGCATTGTGGTACTGCAACTGTGGCAAAACATTATTTGAAGTGCATGTGTTTTGGCTTGAATAGTCTTCTCTGGATCCAAAAAAACTTCCACACCTTGGAATCTGAACTTTATTTTGTCCTGTGGAAGCTTGGCGGAGTTAGTTTCCTGACGGCCCCCTGCTTGTGTGACTCAGCTCATAGCTGTGCTTCGTCATCAGACCAATTAAAGACTAAATCGGAGTCATGGGACGCACCTGGGCCCGTTGTGCCTCATGCTCAGAAGCTGGAGCAGCAGCCACTCAGAGAGATCTGCTCAGACACTAATGTTTTTGGCTTGTTGGTTCACCTACGCAGAACATTTCCACTCATCCACTCCGTGCACTACTGACATTGCAGATTCCTCCCATGTTAATACATTTTTTTGTAGTTTAGGTTACCCGCCTGTCTTCCAGTTTTTGTTGCAATATAAAAGCCGGGCTGTAGCAGATTGTTTAATCTCCTGCATCAGAGAGGTTCCTACCTGGGTTCTCTATATAATTTTTATTTGTAGTTGTCTCTTAAACTGGGAGACAGATTTCCCCTTTCAAAAACACGCCGGCCTCTCCTGCTCTCTCCTTCATGCTGTCGCTGTTACTTTCAGTTTTGCTGCTCTACATCATGCTGTCTAAGGCCCCATTCTCTCGTGACTATTATCACATGGGGACCTGTGGTCATTTTTAATAATTGCAGAGGACGTCAGTGATATTGATCCCGTGCAAATGTGAAATGCCTCTTATTTGAACAGTAAAAATTCCACCGAAAATGTCAGGGGATCATTTTAGTCCCATGCAAATCAGCATATCAGTGATTTTGTTTTAGTTTTTTTCTCTATCTGCTTTTTCTGCCTCTTTCCCAATTGGACGATGACATAATACAGTTTTGAACTGTGTGTTCAAAGTGTCTATGATGATGATGATGAATGCTTTCTGCAATTCATATCCGTTCTTGCAGCCGACTGTGTTCTTTATCAACACAAAAGCTGAGTGATCTATTAGAAGAGGTGTCCCAGGGGAGGTTTGGTGTGACACCGACTCCAGGTGCTCTGCGCCAACTTCTGATGAGAGTAAGGGAGACGTTGGAAGGTTGCAAGCCGGTGCAACAGCGGTCGGGGTCAAATCTGGGGGGAAAAGGGCCGCCTCAAACTGTGTGCTGCACTGGGGAGTAAGAGTTCCAGAGGGTGGGCTCGTGTCCGGAGCTCTTCAACCTCCAGTACCCCTATCTACCCCGAAAACATCCCAAGGCTCTGACAGCTGACCTGGTTGCAGCTGAAGTTGTTACACAGAGCCATGGCATCAATCAGGGATAAAGTCAGGAAATTACAGACTTTGCTTATCCCTGCGTGAAACACAATTGTTGGGGTGTAATTTTTTTCTAAATCACAAGAGGTTTTAAGGTAATACTAGTCCCCTGCAAATAGGGCCTAATAGTGTATTCTCATTTGTTGAGAGAGGAGAGAAAGTAGGAGCTCTTATTTTGATGTAGCTGTTGTACCATATGGAAAAGCTTCAGAATTTAGATGGCTTAGACGTATGAACCGAGCCTGAAAATGTATTGCCATTTATTGCTCAGCCGAAATTAAGGCTTATTGAAGTTATACAAGACTACTCTCTGCTCTTGCTCGAACTTCAGAAAACTTATTTCTCTTTCAACTCAGATGAAGTTTCGGAGTATTCGTTTAGTTGCTTTGTTGAGTTTGCTGTTCTAATGTCATTGTATTATTCTGAAGATAGATTTTTCTTTCATGCTACTATGTAATAATGTAACCTTCAAATTGAAATTTGGGCAGTCTAATTTTAGCCAAAGCCTATATAATAGAAAAGATATGATTATTTTATCATGGTGATCTTTTGATCATGTCTACTGTTTCCCATAGTGTCTCGAAGAAAGACGTTCTTGGGTTCAAATGCTCAGTTTCCAATTCTAATCACACTCTTCTGTTTCAGAGGGGGAAACACTGATCAGGTCTGAAGTAAATCTGATTGGAAAAAAAACACTGCAAACAGAAAAAGAGGAGTTGATAGTATTTCCTCTATATGGTGCCATAAAACTTTTGTATACAATTTTTTCTTTTTGTGTAAATCATTTGACCTGTTGTGATGCTGTAATTTATGCCTGCTACCCAACAGTATTAGTATTATAAGCAGAAAGAGGGACATTATTTTACATGAATCAGCTGTTTCTGGCCATCAGTTGTCTTTAACAAATCTAGAAGAAACATGAAGTAAAATCTTGTGGCTGATAACTTTCTATTTTTTCGAGTACATTAGTGTTCTGTCACTGTTCGGGTTTTATGCTGCGAGATCAGCCATCAGTGAGGAGTGCTAATCGGCTAATCCAAACACCGGGGCTGCCCTCTCGCCCCCAAACTCTAGCCATTGCTCCACATCTGAGCCATTATAGGATTTGCAGAGGGTGCCAGATCCAGTGGACACTCATAATGGACCCCATTCCGCCAGATTTAATAAGCTTTGCTCCCAGAGACAGAGGGATTATTAGGTCTGTGAGGGCCACCGGACCTGGCAGACTTATATCACCACAGCATTGTTTAGCTGCATAATATGCTAATCCTAACTAGCGGCGGTTGACATCACATACCACATGGGTTAGAGGGGAGTCACGTTAGGACATTTTTGCGATATGCTGTACTGTATACTGCGATATCATACGTTGCGATTTATGACCTTTTTTTAAACTGCAAATGTCCTTACAGGTAAATGGAGTCCAATTTGTTTTATCCAGTCTGAGGAATGTCTCAGTCTTTTAATCACATCAGTCAATTTTATTGGTTAGAACCGGGTCGTCCAGCATACGGACCGACCAACACGTCATATAAACCAGTAAATATTGTGGCTCATCGCAAACTGAACCGTTTGTATTACACTCTAGTCCAACTTGACTGAATGTAAACATGTTTTGACTACTGGACTACCACAGCTATGTAGTACAGCTCTTGCAGAATGCGGTCTCCAGTCCTCCATGAGATGATGAGCCGTTTTATTCAGATGTATCCATGTGTCCTCTGCCACGATGTCCCTGCATCGCAAGTTAATGATAGTAACAATATTTACTCTTCATTATCAGTTTTGTTACACAGTACTAATCCAGGGTAGGGTTGTGGTGGCAGCCGACGAAGAATGCATTTCTAGACGTCCCTCTTCCCAGCAATACACTCCAGCTCATCCGGGGGCACACACGGCGTTCCCAACTGCTCAAGAACATTGATGGAACACCTAATCATCATAATATAACACAAAGTCAAATAACCTACTAGGATGTCAATCAGTCCAGTTATGGCGTGTAATCAAATGTTAATCAATTTCAGCTGCTTTGGTGCAAATGATGGTGACAACAGGTGGACAGGAGTGGCAGCAGTAGTACAACCTCCAAAAAGTGAATGGTTTTGCAGGCGGTGGCCACAGACCATTTTGCTCTCCTCATCCTCCCTGAATGATTTTTCTCTGGTTTTATGTTCTGATAGTGTCCTTGTCACTACTGGTATATGATGTTGTACATGCAGCCCAGTCAGGTTGCACAAGTAGTCCAGCTTCTCCAAACACACATCCATACCCAAGAAGGTTTACTTTTTCTCCCAGCACAGTCTCAAGGGTGTTGAGGGATATAGTAGGAGAAGGGCCGTTACACCAGGAGGACAATAGAAAGGCATCAACCACTATCGTCTCCTTTGTCTGTCTTTGCATGTTCCTAGTAAAACTGTCAGAAACAGAATCAATGCCCTCTAGTGGGACATTTGCTCACAGCCCAGCAACGTGCAGCTGGATTACCTGATCGAGAACACCAGTATTAGCAGGTTCACCATTGGTGCCTCGTTCTCCTCACAGATGAGAAAAGGCTCACACTGAGCCCATGTGAAAGATGTGACATGGTCCAGGGATGGTGTGGTGAACGTTATGGTGCCTGAAATATCACTGGTTTGGCTGTGGATCAGTGATGGCATCTCCTTAGTGAGTTACATAGACATCCACATGTTAGCCAACTGTACCCTAACTGCTGTTGGGTACCAGGATGAAATCCTCAGACCTTACACTGGTGCAGTGGACCCTGGGTTCATCATGTTGCAGGAATTAGCCCGGCGTCATGTGCCCCAAGCGTGTATGCAGTTCCTGGATGACAGGGGTATTGAAGTCATTGTTTGGCTTCCCATTCTCCCGATCTAAATCCCATTGAGAACCTCTGGAACATTATTTATCGGTGTATTTAACGCCACCGAGCAGAACCACAGACTGTCCACGAGCTCAGTTCTGCCCTGATCCAAGTTTATGGAGGGAATATCCTCTACGACAACATCTGCAGTCTCATCGGGAGCAGGCCCAGACGTTGTCTGGATTTCAATGAATCACACAATATATATCAATAAAGCTTTTCAATTTGAATATTTAATTGATTGGGATCTAATCGGTGATTCAAAAGGTTCCATTAATTGTTTTTTAGCAGTATATAGTCCTTCCAGCGAGTTCTGGGTCTTCCCCAGGGTCTCCGCCAAAGGAGAGGCGTCCTGGAGCATTATTTTCTCCAATGCGTCCAAATTTGTTCCCTCATCTAATGGTGATCATTGCTGCCCTCACCAGAAGAAAACTCCAAATGCACCATCTAGTGGACTGGAAAAGCAATCGATTTTATCCTTTTCCAACCCAAAATTTCAATTGGTATTTGCAATTTACATAATAAAATATGTATAATTGGCATTAGTGTAATGATACGATAGCGGCACACAAAAAAAATTCTGATATGCTGAATCAGTTTTCCGCAAGCTCTAGGAAATCTGCAAGAGACACAATCCTCTTCATGGACTGTCAGCATCATATGGTCACAAAATTCTCAAAATCCTGCTATGTATTATTCAATTATTTCCCCAAAAAGATAGATATTTTGCAAACCACAGATGCTTCGTTTGAAGACTTATATGATTTCCTGGAACATTAGACCCAGGTTGTGAGGAAGGACTGGATTGATTTAGCAAAAGGTCTGTTGTACATCTCTGCCACTAGGGGGAGCTTTTTTTTTCTATTTCCAAAAGTTTTTGGGCCAGATCTATGCTGTATACATCATATTTCACTCTAATAGTTTATATTTTACTCACCAGGGGGAACTTTTTTACGAAACACAATCTTCTCCGGACGTATCTCAAAAACTATTTCATGGATGATTTTCAAATTTTATGCCCCCAGAAAATAGTGCGATAAAGAACTGGATTTTGGGAAAGGTGGGTTGTGTACAGTATTACTGACATTAGGGGGAACTTTATCTCCAAAATCATCTTGAGGAGCTCAAACTTGTATTCATCATGTTTTACTGTAATAGTTCAAATATGACTCTTCTTGGAGCTTTTCCTACAAAAACTACTGTGGACATAATGTCACATTAAATTTGAGTTCAATCTGGGGGATTTCTTGTACAACGCAGGGGATTGGAAACTTTTCAGGGACATACCCATGCTGTCAGGAATGACAGCATATGTCTACCGAAATTGGAAACTTTTTTTTTTTGTTGTTACAGCACGAAACAGACAAAAGAGCGAATGTCTTGTGAGGATTTGGTTTCACTGAAAGCCAAAAAAGCAAACTCACAGGATTGTTTTTCTCTCTTCTTTCCAGCAAAGAATTTTAAGCTGCTTCGGAGAAAATATTAATATGATTGCAATAAAATTGAATTTATATGACAGCCTTGGAATAGAATTAAATAAAAGTATATTACATAGTATTAACGTTTGCTATGTGTCGGTATTGAATTCAGGTCATGGCTCGGTGCACTCGGAATAAATCCCGTCCATTTAATTTCATTTAAGTATTCCCTGTGGAGATTTATTGAGCAGTAGAATTAACCTGATTTAATTTACTTTTTCCAAAACCCACAGTTCACTTAGCTTTACCATCTGCCTTCATGATTTTTTTCTACCAATCAGCCATAATATTATAACCACTGACAAGAGAACGTACAATAATCCTGATTATCTGGTTACCATGGCACCTGGCAGTGGGTGTGATATATTAGGCAGCAAGTGAACATTTTATTATGACATTGATATGCTGGAAACAGGAAAAATGGCCACGCGTAAGTAACTGAGCTACTTTTACAAGGCTCAAAGTGGGATGGCTTGAAGATGAATGACAGGAAAGCTTATTCTCCGCATATCTCCCATCCCTGGGAGCAGATTAGTTCAGGGGCACTGAGACATGCAGCCTGCAGAGGCCTTGGATTGAACCGCTTGCCTTCAGATAAGTTGGGAAGAATAATGGGTCGGATCATCTTCAGAACTGCAGGTCTTGTTGAGGTATTCTTGCTCTGCATTGGTTTGGACACCCAACGCTCTGATGCTTGTGGGGAGCAAAGGCTGGTCTGTGGTCCGATCCCACAGAAGAACTACTGAGGCTCAATATGCTGAAACAGTTCATGCTGGTTGTGATATAAAAGTTACTTCAGACAGAAACATTCTGGGTTGTTAAACCTAATGTGCTAACATAATCGGGCTTTAACGAGGAAACTAATTTAAGACATTTTTTGGAAACTGGTCAGAATCTTTACGCCTTTGTTGGTTTCCTTTAATTAATAATTATTCCTCTGAAAAGTTGGGGACTGTGTCGTTGAACATGGTAGATTCAGTCCAATGCTGGTTGATATGAATCGACTCGAGGAGATTTATCCTGTATATATCATGTTTCGCTCTAATCATTCATATTTTACTCAGTAAGGTGAGCTGTTTTAGGAAAACACTGTTTTTCAGACAAAACTGCACAGCCACAGTGATGATGCTTTATCATTTGTGTTGTAAGTGCAATAATCATCAAGTGATGTGGGTTAAGCACCTTGAACAATATTTTCAACCCATTGTGGGTCGAAACTGGGCTGGGTTTAAGTTCAGATTTTTTATTGTTTTTTTTCAAACCCACACATTCCCTGATGAATAAAGCCATTTGACTCATTGCTGGTGTGCCTGAAGAAGCCATGTGACTTTCTTTTGTCTGATGGAGAGGAGTCAGAACACACAGCGCATCACAGAATGGATTTGGAGGCAGAGATGGGAACTACGCAATATTTGGCAGGTGGTTTTAATGTTGTGGCTGATTCGTGATCATTATATCGTGTGCCTGAATTGAAACCCGTATATCGCTGGAGGTGTGTTTATAATAAGGGATGCTGTGAGTTGTGGGTCTGCGTGTTTTTTCATGTCGGCGTGCAGCAGATATTTGAATCTGTATTTGCATGTCATTTCCCTGCTGTGACTTGGGACGGCCCAACTCTTGGCCCCTAATCAGTGATGTGCCAAAAAGATAAATGAACAGGAGGGACTTGATGAATACTATATAAGTGATTAGCCCCATCTGGAGGTAATGACCAGCGGCTACGGAGGATCGGCTCACAGCGCTTCAGGCATGTCAGCCGTAGAAATGCACACAATGCTCCATCACACGTAAACCAAGTGCCTGGTTTCCTTTGTGTGCGGCGACATTGAAACCTTAGGCTTTTTTTTCTGTCTCTGGGCCAGTGTGAGGTCTGTGGTGCCGGGGAGGTTCTTCAGCTTGAGTTTGATTGATCTGCCTTTAAGGCTGCAGGGGAAAGGGTTGCTTGATGAAATTACAGATTTGGAGGGGGTGTTTTTTTTTTTTTCCACTTCAGACTTGGTTCTTTTATCATTACAGCGCGCGGCTATTGAAGCAGCAGGGGTGGCATGTTAGCGGGAGGGCCCTTAATTACTGCAAGAAAAACAACCTCAAAGAATTCCAAATAAGGAAAAAAAGGGAATTGAATTGCCTTATTCGAGGCAGCTCACCAATTAAGTTAAATAAATATTAAAACCAAATAAGCCACCGTTTGGTACGCTTACTGTCCATCACAGAGTGTTTCATGGCTTTAATAAAAAAAACACACATGGGTTTTTGGGGGAGAGATTTAAGAGGCATTTTTTAAATTATAGCCATGTATGTTTTTTTTTTAAAGTGAGGGGATGCGGAAATTTCCATCAATAGATGGCTCTTTGTAATATGCAGAGTAATGGAGATCTTTCCATGTCGTAAAAGCCTCTCTTTTCTAACCACTTCACTTGGAAGGCACATTCAGCAAATCCCTTCTTTATGTCAATTTGATGTCAATAGGAAAAACAAAAGGAGGCCGTGGAGACTGGTAGCAGGAGGAAACATATGGCTAAACCCTCATTCTGCCAATCACAGCAGCATAAAAAAAAAAAACACATGTATGAAAAAACACAGACACCAGGCTGCAGCCTGATTTATTTTCCCTCCTTCCCCTCAATTCCCGGAATTTTATGAATGGAAAATGTCAGGGGATAGATTTTCCAAAGCCGCTATGGCCTGCGTCTCATGAGCTTACCATGCTGTTCTGGTGAGTTCATGCTGGAGCCGCAATGTGTGGAGCGCCACCGAAGGGACGCGACGCCCACATCCACCATGTTAGATTCTATTTGACGACCTTATCCAGACCAATCGGAGAACGGAAGAATCCGGCAAATTTATTGTAGATCATCGATTCCTGGAAAATGCATACATCACAGCCAAAACATTAAAACTACCTTCCTAACATTGTGTGGGCAGGTTTGCTTCCAAAATATGTTTCATATCATATATCATATATGAGATATGTGCCACAGTACCTCCTCTTTGGGATCAGACAACACAAGCGAACCTTCAATACCTACATTCATGAATCGCTTTGGTACGTTCCCCCTGATTCAACTCCTCATATTAAATGTGAAGACTTGACCGAAAAAACAGCGGTTTCACAAAAACAAAACTCTCGCTAGTGAATAAAGTATGATCTCATTCAAAAATTTTGGATTAAATCAGACCAACGGTCAGAATGTCATGTTTGAAAAACGAGGCGTTTTGTAAAAAGCTCCCTCTAGTAAGTAAAATCTGAACTGTTAAAGTTACTTACAGCTATATATATCTATCTATATAAATATCTATATCTAGATATCTATATCTAGATATCTATATCTATATAGATATATCTATATAGATATAGATACATAGATAATTATTATCTATAGATATAATTATATATTGTTCACTTGGTGCTTTATATATCCCACCACCTGACGGATGCCATGGTAAGGAAATAATCAATGTTATTCTCATTTCACCTGTTAGTGGTTAGAATGTTGTGGCCGATTGGGGTGAATCATGTCGTGTGAAGCAAAATGAGGAATTCATTTTTGAACAAAGACATTAAATCAAATTAATTTGTAGAGCGAGTGAGGTATGTTTTTTTTTATTTTTATTGTAGTGGTCTGAACAAGCCACTACAATAAGCCACTTTTTCTCCATCTGCCGGTTCTGGTATTTAAGTTTTTCAATTTTTTTATTTTTGCAAACCATCTAAGATGATTTTTTTTTCTTTTAACTTAGACACTAATTCATTTCCTGATAAATGGCAGTACTTTTCCCACCAACCAGTCTGAAATGCTGTTTAGGCTTTATCTCCTATTTCTTTAGTAGGAATTAGTTCTGCCCTATCTGCGCTGGTTTCAGTTGCAGTGTGATGCTTCATTAGAGATTCAACAAACCCTCCCTGTCCTCCGAAAGGCTCAGAGGCACTTTAAAAATAATCTTGTGCCACTTTGCGCAAAGTATTACAGTTTAATATCGGTGAGAGTCTCACCGACTGCTGAATTATTTAATATGTTTACTCTGAAAGTGAAAAATCTGTCACCCTTGGCGTCCCTCGGCTCCGTGTGTTTGTAAGCTCTTCGTCTGCACTAATCAGCGCTGAAAGTTTCTAAATATCGTCCATCTTCACATTCAGAGTCTGCAGTGATTTTATAAACACACACACTCTTGTCTCCTTGGGTTAAGAAGAAGAAATCCTTTATTGATGACATACAGCCAGTACCCATATACAAGCCAGACACAGTACAACAATGTGAAATAATTTCTCTGCATTCGACCCTTCCCTGAAGGAGCAGTGGGCGGCCCCTTTGAAGAGTTTCAGGGTCTTGCTCAAGGACCCTACGACAAGTGGATCCTCGTGGCACCCGAACCGACTACCTTCTGATTGGGAGACGGCCACTCTACCCACTGAGCTACAGCTGCTACAGTGTAAGATGTTCATAATGAGTTTTCCATATTTGAAGTATGGACTTTAGTAAAATAGCCAAAACAAGCGTTATGTCCGTTCTTGCTGGAAAAAGATGGGAAGGACAAGTCATTGGAACTTAAAAGATGGATGCCGCCCTAACTGATTGATTCCAACCATAACCTGCTTGGTGTTCCTGCTGAAATGTGACCGCCATTGTAGACAAAACATTCCCCTGGCCCGCTTCTCAGAACCTTGGCTTCTGCTCTATAAAGATTAAATGCCTATTCTTTTTATGACTGAAACAATGTCGGGCTGCACAGAGAGGATTGAGTCCGACAGGACGTCAATGAGAGGAATGGTATGGAGAATTCAGCTCAACTCAACCTTCACCTCCATTATGACTCATCGACAATTATCTATTTTTTTATATTTTTACCATGCGATGTTTTTTAATGGTTCTGTTTTGTAAATATGAAACTTTTATCATAAACCTGAAAATTTAGTGTAATTATGGATCATTATTATCTTTATCGCCTTTGCTGCATCCAGCGCTGCAGACCCGTCGTGTCAACGTGATAACTCAATGTTTTTCATGGATCATTTTCATATTTGATACCTCTATGATTCTTAGTGCGAGGAAGAGCTGGTTTGATTTTGGGAAAGGTTGGTTCTATATTTCCGACACTAAGAAGAGCTTTATCTCTGAATTATTGGTCTGATTTACTCCAAATTTGGTGCGTACTAATCGACTGGAGGAGATCTATCTTGTTTTTATGATATTTTCTCTAATAGTTCATATTTTACTCACTAGGGGGATATTTTTACGAAATAACAGTGGTTTTCGGAGTCGTGGTTTTTTTTTTGCCGCCAAAGATCGTTCGTGTTAACACGATAACACAAAAACTATTTCATGGATCATTTTCAGATTTTAGACACACATAGACCTTACTGTGAGGAAGGAGGGGGATTTAGTCCAAAGTGACACTTTAGTCCAAATGTGGCGCATTTTAATTTACTGGAGATGCTCTATATTGTCATATTTTAATATAATATGTCATATTATACTATATAGGGTTGGGTAAACACTATTTATTTAATTTTTTCACAAAAAAAACCTTTTTGGACATAAGTTCACATCTAATTTGAGGAGTTCAATCAGTTGGATTGCTTGTACAACTCAGGGTCTTGGGGGATTCTTAGTGATATACACTTGCTGTCAGGCTCCTACACCTAGTCACCACTGTATTACTTTGATACTGAGGGAAACGAACAATTATCATGACCCTCAGCTGAGTTATGAGTTATAATTAGAGGGTTTTAAAGGACTAACTTAATGGTGATAGAAAATACATTTTAGCTAAGTGAGACAAGAAAGAACTTCATTAATCCCAACAGAAGACATTTAAGCAGAATAAAAAAAACATTTACAAGTGACTCTGAGCTGAACTCACTCACCCAGGTCTCTGTGAAGCAAATGATTTTGCACTATACTCTGTCAGCGCCGTTTGCTTTTCCATCTAATTGGGTAGAGATCTCACATTCTCCAAAATGTGAATTGGTATGCAGGGTTTGCACTGCCTTTTCTTCGTCCTGCGCTTTACTTCTTCCATCCTCCTTAAGTCCATAGGGATCTCAGCTGACAGCTGTCCCCCAGTGACAGTACAGCACTGGCTGATGGACAGATAATTGTAAGATAATAGTAAAAGCAGATAAAAGCATCAGTAAAAAAATATAATAATAACTATATAAAAATATGACCAGAAAGCAGCAATGTTAATTGAAAATGTTATAAGTTCTGCTAAAAGGGAAAGTCCTTTTTTTAAAAGTCTCAGTCGTCTGTGGAGCCCCCAGATGGTCAGGGAAGGCGTTGCTTACACTGACTGTCTTCAAAGCTAGTAAGCCCAACAATCAGGGCATGAACAAGTCGGCGCACTTGGAGAAGAATTTAGCAATATCTTGAAAAAATGTAATAGATTAAATAATATTTCCACATATGGGAAACGAGTGTGTATATTTTTTTTCATTATATGCATGGATTATGTGCTATATAATGATATGGTGTGGCATGGCTTTCCTCTGCAGAACAGCACAGTATGTACGGGTGATGTCACTTACGATACTTCTCTCCATGAACACACCGTTTCATCACTGGCAGAACCAGTTTGCTGTTCTCACTCATCATCATCATCATACAGGTGGCTGATGGCTACAGGTGTATTTTACTACAGGCTGGTGAACTCAGACCAGAGCTAACAATAAACTCCATCGCAGTTTCTAAAACTCTTGTTTTCATCAGAGCTGATGGGAAACACGTCTTTGAAACAATTGAGGGCTGTTGTTTGACATTAAATGTAGTTCATCTGACGCCGTTGATTGTTGATCTGTGGAGTGGCCGTCTTCTGCTAAGGGCTTCGCCCTAAAGCAGTGAGGCTGAGTTGGGACTGCGATTGTGATCATGAGATCTGCTATTGGAATAATGGCTTACCCGAAATAATAGCGGACTGTTGTTCTGTTAGTAGACGTGCGTTACTGCTCAAGCAACAAGGCAAGAACTTTGCAGTGTACTTAAATTCCAATTTATTGAGCGCTATATTCAAACCTGTTCTTTTCATCGGGGCTATTTTAAGTTAATCCTCGCCTAAATTACAAACCCATATCAAGTGTATTTGTAAAACTGTAAAACACCTAAAATAGTATATTTTCAGTTCCATTAACATTGAACCTGTGACTATATGTGAGTAGTCTGTGATTAAACACAAACAAAAAAAACATGCTTATATATAACCACGTATCAAATTTGATATAAATACCACAAAGTTCCTGTTATTCTGTGTAGTTTTTGGAGGGACAGGACCAGGAGGACTCGGCACAGCTGGAGAGGGATTTTTGCTGCAAATTACCACCTATGTCCATTAGGTGGAGCTCTATGCACATATATTTAGCCTAAGTATGTGTCTGTTGAGAATATTAGGTTTTAACGTATATAATATTTAGTATATTTTTCATATTTATCTCTTGTTTCTATAATAATAATAATAATTATTATTATATTATAAGTCCAATTTATTATTATTATTATCAATATCAGTTAATATACTTTGAATATGGGATTTAAATCTGAGTAAAAAATACAGGATATTAAGCAAGTTAATATATAACAGCTGACAGGTAAAATATGGGGAATTATCTTTTATTTGCTCGGGGACTGGTCATCATCTTCCAACCACAGGAGCCTCTCGTCTAAGTGAAGAGACCCCTCTCCTGGTACCCGTGTGCTGCATAGCTCCAGACACCCTGATAGGATTACCAAGACCCCTGGACAAGAGCCAAAGAAAATTTTACAAAGCGAGAAAGAAAATGAAAAAGATGGAGGCAGAGAGATACTGAGGAAAAGTGGAGGTCGCGTGGAAGCGGCTGATGGAAGAGAACTGATGGAGCAGCGACAGAAAAAAAAAGAAAAGAGGAGCTGTCAGCGGTTAGTGTAATCAGGACCAGATGTCTTTCTGCGCTCTCTTGACTACAGGCGGATTTTCACTGCGTTTCATTTCCACAGCCCATGTTTGTTGAGGGATTTAGACATTTCACCCTCTTGTCTCTGCTGCTTATTTAGGGCCCATTATAATGGCTCTGATTTCTCAGACAGACATTCATCTACTTGTGCGTCTGACCCGTCTGCCCTCAGAGCAGATGGGCTTGTATAACCGTTTGGTCTCCGCACTGATGCGATCCCCGTCCACGTGATTACCCTAAATCACATTTTAATACTTCTTTCTGACGGCTCCTCCTCCCGCAGGTGTGTGATGATCAGTGCCTGTGTGTGGATGTGTTTTATTGTATTTGTTATCAGTTCGTAGTGGAGGGGTCATTTCATATTTCATGCTGAACACATGTAATCCCAGCTGTCTCTTTGGGGACTGCAGACTGTCTGCTCATAAACTCCCCCACCGCTGCACACATTATGTAGTAATTCACAAGAATGTGAATAATCTGAAAGCTCTTTTTTCTTTTTACACGACTTCAGTGTATGGCAGGATCTATGTGAGATTTTCAGTCCGTTTGTCTACTTCTATATTTTTACGTAATATATACACAGGTGAAAAAATAAAGTACGAAACCGATATGCGAAGAATAGCCAGTAACCCCCGTATCGGGTTCAGCTGAGCGACAACTCCATCCTTTTCCTTTCGAGGAATGAGAAATCTCAACAAGTATTTGTTGTATTGCCATAATATCTGGTAGGTTTAGTTTCCAGAAAATAAGACCAAATGCAACACGAATATTATTTTTTTTGCATGCTGCAAAACAAAATCTGCACTTGAGGACTGAGGAACAACAGGATCTGTTCTACATACCTGTGTCAGTCCTGCTGTCCGCGCGTCTGGACTGTAACAAAAACAGTTCAGTCTGTGAGTAGCAGCAGGTTTTATGTTCTGACAGGTTCTGATGATGTGTTGGTCAGTCCGTCTGCTTCATGATCCAGCTTAAAGTTATGAATTCGACTGAACAGATGGACGTTTTCCTATGGGGACATTGTTCAACCGCAAACATTGAAATATATGCCCACAATATTTAAAGTATCAGTTTGTAAAAATTTATAGCAGGTGGTGAAGTTCCAGATTGAAACTTATATTGGTCACCTTTCCCAATCCGAGAAATTTTCCTGAGCCATCTAATTGATCCTGATGACAATAATGTCTACCTACGGTACTGTTGCAAATTGGCAGAGGTTTTCGCTCTCTAAGTCAACACGTAAGATAAAAAAAAGATTATTTGTTCCCACCAGGTTATGACTGTAGTTTTGACAGTTGATCAGTGTGGTGTTGCCTCAAATCGAATACTGCCAGGAGATAGGACAGCCATTCTAACATAATCATCAGGTCGCCCTTAAAATGATCTGCTGGCTTATTCCTTTGACTAACAATGAGTAAGTGATTTAATCTGCTTCACTATTCATGAAAAAATGGTGAAGTCATAACCTTCCCCTCCTTGGCTGCCTTTTTCACCAGACTGAAAAGACCCATAAGCCCCTCCTCTTCAACTAGGTGACCTAGATGGCAACCAATGAGGCTGGGAGAAGTTACTCCACAGTCACCTTTTGGGCCATTTTGAGTATACCATATTAAAGTAATTACATACTTTGTTAGCTTGAATGGACCGCATGCTGATAATTCAGTGTTTTGTTGGTTTCTCGATCCAGCACCATAATGAATGGTCTATGAAGTGCTTGGTCTACACATTTGTGCAGAATACCACAGCATTTCCTCTGTGTCAACAATGTCAGCAGGCCAGGGTGAGTGATTATTCACCCAACCAAACTGCCATGTCAGTGAATTGTTACACAGAGCGTTGACAGCACCATTGTGTTTTCAGTCATTGTGGCCACAGGGGGGCGGTTGAGATAGCAAGGGCTAAGATAAGTAAAAGCAAAGGATCAGGGGAGGCCACACCTGCCACTTCAGCAAAAAGGTTGAGTACAATCCGAGGGAAGGGATTTTTTTTTGTTTATTATTTAGCCGGACACACAGACTCTTCTACTAATGGCTGCCATAAAATGGTTTATTAGTTGAAAATAGAGGAAATAACCGTTTTCTATTAAAATGTCGGAATGTCAAATTCCATTTGTTTAACAATGAAATATAAATTGTGCAATGTTAATGTAACAAAAGAACGTTTCATCTTTTATTGTTTTCAAGTAAGATTATATATATGATATGTAAGATTATTTATAAGTTTCCCTCTTGGAGCCTAAAGGAAGGTGTTTTATGAACTGGGCCTACACTGTTCTCCCCGACACTAGGGGTTTATGCCCAAAAGGCACCTAATCCCCCATGTTGAACATGCAATCCCCCTGATTGAACCCTTCAAAATCAAATGATGAAGTTATATCTGAAAAACTGCTAAAAAAGAAAAAAAGATGCTCCTCCTAGTGAGTTAAATATGAACTGTTAGTGTGAATTATGATACATACAAGATAGGTATCCTTGGGTCTATTCATATTAACCAAGGTTGGACTAAATCAGACCAATGGTTGAGCAATTACGACCAGAGTGTCAGCAAGATAAAGCTCTCCCTAGTGTCAGCAATATACAACTGACCTATCCCAAAATCAAGTCAGTTTTTCCTCACACTAAGATCTATGTGGGTACAACATTTGCAAGTGATCAATGTAACAGTATTTGACTTAAGTCCGGAAAAGGTTTTTCGTAAGAAGGCCCTAATTTTTTTCGGGGATATAATTAGGTGCTTCCAGTATCATGAGTCTTCTCCTGGAGAGAAGAAAGTTGGTGTTGAGCTGGGCACAATGTTGGGATAACTTCATGAAAGGAAGACTTCTGAACGTTGGGGTTTGTTTGGAGGTTGAGGAACTGAAGGTGTGGCTGTTGCTAAGGAATTGGAATTTGTTAAAGGACTGGTTGGGATTGGATCAAAAGGGCGATAACCCACTGATGCTTTAAGATACCCTCCCTGGTGGTGTTTTGGGTTTGCTGCCAGGATTGGAAACAGTATGCACAGATTTGTCCGGTATGCATGGATTCTCTTAATTTCAAATTCATTTACGACCTCATCAACACCGTAATCTCCATGTATTTATCAATAAACAGCACTATTATGTTACTAACTATTCAGAGTCCTGGTCGGAACCAGAGGTTCTTACTGTTGAAAACTTCAGTCAGATAAAGTATCGATGAGTCTGGTAGACCAGACTTTGTTGTCTAAAAAGCAGAGCTGTGCGTAATCTGTGCACACGGTTTAGGAGACATAGTTTGTGTATTCACACATGGCTCTTTTACTTGTCGTAACGTCTAGTGGTGTCGCTTCTGTGGTAAGACGTTGCTTGCAATGCACATATTTCCTGACTATCATCGTCATCTCTGAATCAAAAAAAAAACCCGTCCAAATCTCAGTACGTGAACCTTTTCTCAAATGCATCAGTGAGGCTTTCATGTGGATTCATTCCGCTTTTTTATTTGAAATTTTCTCACACTGGCAGACAGATTCTCCGCTTGTAAAATCATCAGTCTCTCTCTCTCTCTCTTGCAACAACTTTCAGTTTGTGCTGTCCTGCATTACATGGTCTAATACCACGTTCTCGTTGGTTGAGACCGAGTAGGGCCCCCTCTTTTCACGCAGCCCACTTTTTTAATGAAAATGCTGCAGAATGGTTGTACTTCAGAAACAAGATTATACATGAGTCAAGATTCTGGTTTTATTATAATCAATTGCCCAGCCCTAATGGAAACATTACTGAGATGTGAAACACGTAGCCATTTCTTAAAAAGATGGCTTTGCTAAACTGAATTGTTTGTATTCTGGCTAGTTTAGGACTGTCTTTTGAGGGAGGAGGTAGGGGTGGATGGATGGGGCAAAAAATATATAACTAAAACTTGCAATTTCCAAAACCCCAGTCAAGATTGGGTTTCCTTTTTATCCCTTAGCTTGGACTACTTTTTATATGGTAACCTTGGTGACGACGAGATAACGTTATACCGATTTAAACCCAAACTACAATGTTTCCTGAACCATGAAAAGCCATTTTGTTAACCCTAGCCACCTTTCCAGAAATCAGTCCTGCTGCAGAGGCTGAAGATATTCTAAGTACAATTTAGATGTGCGTGTAGCTTAGCTCCTCAGCAGCATCAGCAGTATAGTTGGTGTTGTATCGGTCATTTGAGACGTAAGGCAAAGCTCTCGATTTACGAGTCTAACTACGTTCTGGAAGGGGTTTATATCTCATCTGGCCTGGTAACACTCAAGGATGAGCTGGAGAGTGTCACTGGGTAGAGAGATATCTGGAATATCGTACATAGCCAGCCACCGTAACCCGACCCAGGACAAGTGGGAAAAGAATGAGTGAATGAGTGTAGCTTAATAACAATCTCACGTCTGTTACCAGACATAAATTGCATTTCACAAAAAAATGAAGTCTAAATGTATCAGTCTGATACAGTAGTCGAGAGTGATCCTGCCAACTTCTCACGCTCCATTCTGCAACAGCAGCTAGCCTGCATACTTTCATCAGTGCGTTTTCAGCCTGGTAATTTGATAATGAGATTGTGAGGCAATGATTTCCAGATGTAAAGTCTCCAAACACGTCAACTGTGGTATGAAATAGTTCAACTGCCGGAGGCATCAGCCGAGCAGCTACTGGTCTTAATACAGGTGTTGTAACACCTGCTGGTGGTAAAGGTCACTGTGGATGAAACGGATGATGTAGTGTGGAATGCTAAAGAGATTGATCGGCCCCTTAAAAATGTGCTCTTATGAAACCGACTTGATTAAACAATTAAGGAGAGACAAAAATATTATTTTAGAACAAATGAGGCAGGATGGTTCCGTAGAGACTCACGGACAGCTGGAAAGGATTTTGGCGGACTAATTAGGAAACCAAAAGGTTTTTGTTGGCACTCCAAATCAATATTCTGCCTCTAACAGTGCGAGTTAAAACTATGCAGCATGCATGGTGACTGCGTAAATGGAGTAAATAAATCTTTGCAGACACAGACCTGCAGCACATAGACGTGTACTTAGAGGCGATAACAGCCAATCACTGGGAGCAATTAAACATAAGCAATGTTCAAAGGAATCGAAATCTCGTCTAGTGTGATCTAGCGTTTTAAACTGCAGCAGGGAAAGGACGAAGAGGAGAGTCTGTTCCTGTGACCCTCTGCTTCTAAAAGGCCACATAAAAACTGGCTCGGCCACCTTTTCTAATTGATGGATTAAATGTGATGGAGGAGAGACAGTTCCTTCTGTTCAGGAACCTTTCACAAATCCCTCAAAGCAATGCAAATAAACTTGTTATGTCCAGCCCTTTAGTAGTGAAGCCTGCTTCGCACGGACATGTCTATTTAGTGATCTGTGTTTGCTTAAAAGGTTATTTGCTTGTGGTTTTATTCAGGGGAAAAAAATATTTGCTTTATATCTGATAGCTCTGGAAATGAAACTGAAAAACGGATATGTACGTGGCTATTGAGGCACCCGTTTATATAAGGGGGCATCCAAAGATACAGAAAAAAGGCCCCCTCTATTGTACACCTTTTATTTTAACACTGATTTATTTCTGTCTCCGAAGCAGAAGAATTCTTAAAAGCCCTCTGTTTAAACGGAACACAGGGATGGAATAAAGGTCTGCCTGACAAACCTCATTGCTAAATGCAGGTTCAGAGCATCACCAAGACTGCGGGTCTTGTAGGGTGTTCTCGGTCTCCAGTAGTACCTACCAAAGTGGTTGAAGGAAGGTAATCGGTGGCAAATGACAAATGGGTGTCTCTACGGGTGAACATTATCATCAGATAGCGGCTTTTCGGGCTTTTTTGAAACTGCGAGTAATCAGACTGGATGAATAGACTCTTAATTCAAGAACAGCAATACTGGAGATGGTTACAATACCATTATTTTCAGGACAAGAGAAAGAACTCTGGGCAATTCTTCATCAACAAGTTTCTAAGCCGCCCCTTTTATATCACACATAACATACCTAGAAAATTACATCTCTGTATTATTGTGGACGGAGAAATTTATCACAGCAGGTTTGGAATAGATGTTGGCATGGAACCCAAGCAGAAAAACATTTCAAGAGGTTTCTCTGCCCACACATCGGGGAAATATGCTTCCTACAAAAGGCTTTTCCTCTGGTAATTACAAACTATTATCTTTTCAAAATGAAAATATTCCATTAAGGGTGCCACCTAGCTTCATTGGGTGCCGTCAAAAAAAAATTCCGACTTTGCTGTCATTCTAAACTTGAGCTTCCAAAAAAGATGAACGTTATCCAGCCTAAAATTAAAAGGCAGATCATTTACCATATATACGTATAAATGGTTAAGATTTTTCTCATATATGCAATTACCCATGACACAACGTCAACGTAGGATTGGTCCTTCTATTTGGAAAAAAAAAATGATACGCTCCAGGATCATATAATTCTGAGTCTGATCGATCAGTTCAGTTGCTAAGTGGTTGCTTAGAGCTCTGCAGCAAAGGTTCTGGAGGCATTCAGCGAGTGTAATAGAGGCCAGCAGCCAGGGTGGTAAAGGCCAACGATAATAATTACTAAAATAATAATTCCAGAGAGGGAAGTTGATGTGGCCGGTAAGGCTGTGAATAACTGTTTTTGTCGTCATCATATGATGCTTACCGCGGGATTGAGTTATTATTGTTTAGCTGTTGTGTTTATATGCGTAATGGGTGTTCCTTTTTACCTAATCACTGCTTGTTTGCCGTCACCTTCCTTAAAAGGAAGACAACCGCACTGTGATATCTGCAAGCCAGGGAATAAACCTTCCATCTGTGATGTCAGACGCACCAAGTAGACTAGAGTGAGAGATATTGCACATGTGGGGGTGATTTTCAAAGGAACCACACATACACACTGCAAGCGCAGGCAACATGGATCTGCCGCCTCAAAAATCTGTTCAGGCACATGTTGTGTACACTTGTGGGAGGGCTGGGAAATTCTGGCTAAAATGAGAATAGGCGATTCTCTCCACAGACTTACCAATCATTTTACATCAAACTGCACTATGTTATGTTTATATGTGTGCAAATAAAGAAGCGTCAACCGCTGTGTGTGTAATCCAGATTGGTGTGTGCGGGCACTAAATGGTTAACTCCCATAGCTCTACTACGCACTAGTCAATCCCAGAATTTTCTACACTGTCACACAGTTGTTGTTTCCATGGTTACCGCTCGTCTGTTTATCCTGATTACTCATGTCGGCAGAGTAAAAGGGTCTGTTTTTGGCTCAATGCCTTTATAGCTTGTGTTTTTAACACATCAGACACAAACATTACAAACTGTCATCAGCAGTTAAATATACTTAAACCGGAGTACTTCCATTGAACCCAATCACAATTTCTAAATGTTTGTGCGAACCCGGCCCAAGTCCGAGAGAAAATTGATAGAGCCTGGCCTAAACCCGGTGGGCCGCCTGTTTTTTTTACATCAAAACCCCTCCTGTCGGGGTCCTACAACACCGGTTGGGCTTCGGCCAGATATACAAATTCTATTGCACACCTCCTCCATGTTGTTAGGAGTTAAAGGGATTGGTAGATGTCGTGAAACAACTGAGAAATAAAGTGGTACAAAAATATGACATGAAGGAGTTAATGAGTGATAAGAAACTACCACTCATGTTTCTGCTTGTGCTACGTGATGCTAACTCTCCAGCTACTCAGTAGACAAGCTAGATAGCGCTAACTTAGCTAATTTTAGCACTTAGCAGCTCCCATAATCCCCCATGGTACAGATAAGTGCCTCCCTCTTCATAACATAAGCTGTAGCTGAGCTAGCGAGTTTTGCTAACATGATAAAGGAAAGCGCTGGAGAATCCTGACTTTAGAAATTAGATCGTATACGTTACAACGAAGATCGCAATCTTTTTATGATTTATCGTCCAGCCACAACAGGTACACAATGTTTCTCCAAAAATTTTAAACACATTTTAAAACTGATGGGCATGTATGATTACAGAATAAACAACAGTTTACAGAAGAACAACATGAGCACGGAGATTAACTTGAGCCTAAATTGTCTGTGGCTCTTTTATTACAATGTGCACGGGGTGAGCAGATGTGCAGAGTCCTAACACCGCTTAAATCAACTAATGTGAAAAATTTCTATGGTGTTACCCACAGACGGACGCTCTTACGTCCACAGCCCTCATGAGTTATGTTCCAAGCGGCTTTTAATCAGTTTACAGCAGAGCTGTAAAAATAATGTGAGGTTGCTGATCCAACACATATTTAAGGGAGAATTGGTTCCCCAGCCAAAATAAGTTAGTCAACGATTAGTCAAAACAAATCAAGGAAAAGGCGTGATGGCTGAGACATGGAGTGAAACTCTGGTGAACTTCAAAACCGTTTATAGGCTGTGAGTATTTTTGCGTGTGTACCTGTTATTATCTCACTGTGTGTTTTCTGACCGGGTCTTTACCTCACCCTCTCTCGCGCACTGCTGTGCCTCTGAGTCATTCTTACTTACAGGCTGGCTGTCTTTTTAACCAAAAACCGCTGAATATCCATCTGTCCCTCTCTCTTGCCATATTCTCTATCCCTGTCAAATATTATATCCAACACCAAAGCAAATACTATGCCCAATCGACTGAAGGCTCCTCCACAGACTAATGTGGGTAACCATAATCAAGGTTGTGTGGAGGATAGAAACGCTGCGCTCTTGTGTTCCCTCCAGTGCAGGTGCAATCTAAAGTCATGTTCAAGTCACATCGGAAATACCATTTGCTACTTATACATATTAATGTAATAAATCTTCAGGCTGCATCAAAACTCATAAACAAGTGAATCTGTCGTACTATAACCTTCTCTCCAATATGACGTAAATGCAGCATTGCTATAATGTGTTTCAGTTGCCAAAAAAAAAAAGACATGTATCAATCAGATTTCAGCTCTCTGTCCCTGCCCCTTAACCAACCATTGTCTGGAACCAGTTAAACTAGGGCCCACCTCATATAAATCGTGTATATAACCTTCGAAAGTCTCCGGATCTAAACCCAGTTGATGACCTCTTGATGATTTGGACAAAATGTTTACTAAAACAGTCTCCAATCTGTATCGTTCCAGATGAGTCCTGACACGGAAAAAGAAGAAACCAGTTTATTCTCAGTCTTAGGCCCTGAAGAAAGAGCCACAGTGTTTGGCTATTGTCCCTGAAGGACTTGGAGACCTTTCTTTCAACTAAACGTCACCATTCAGGCACTGATATAAGGAGAAGGAGAACAGAACGAACCCAATGCTGGCAGTCACTTATGACTTGGGTTTATGAACTACTTCTTTGTTTCCAAGCATAGTATCAATGCCTGAAATATCTTTTGTGAAGGCAGACATATCTGTGTCTCACCTGTGGGTTTCTCTTTCCCTCTTATATCCCCGTGGCTCCTGTTTCCACGTCTGATTTTCATTATTTCATGGGCATCAGTGTCACAAAGAATTTGCGGCGCCTGCACCATGCATATGATTTTGGGCCCAAATTAGTTTTTAAAAAAGTCCACCTGAACTCCTCCGCAAAGATTTATTTGGTTATTATCAGCTGTAACAATATGCAGTTCCCCGTTATGTGTGCGTGTGTGAGTGGGGGAAGCTTTACTTGGCTCCCAGGCCTCGATAACTTCTCACTGACGTGAAACATCCAGCCAGAGCTAGCTCGATTATGATGCGATTAGTTAAATGGGTGAAGCTGTGGAAAGTGAATTATATGCGTATCTCATGCGACGCCACTAATGGATGGAAAATACTTCCATCTCCGACCTCATCCTCCCCACACCCTTTAACCAAAAAACTCCTCATAATTTCCAACTTGTGCATAGATTTATGTTATCTTTCCATTTGGCCTTCTCCCGCTGTCTCTCATCAGGAGTTTGAGCCAGGTTGTAATTTAATGTGAGGTTGTTTTTGTTTCTGTAACAAAAACAGCGGATCTATGCGTTTTATCCTCCTGACCCCCTGAATGACCCACAATCCACCTGGCAATAAAAACCAATAATACACCATGAATTGTCTGACTGTGTAATGCGAAACATTACCTTTCGCTCTGAAATACTGGAATCTGGATTTCTGATTTCTATGTAACACCACGTCACATGACACTGAACAGAACATTTTGTTTCCAAAGAGCAGTGAGAGTGACTCTCTGGCTTCTCAATTATTATTTCCACAAAAACCAAGCGTCTCTGTCAGTTGCATGTGTCCGTCTGATGCCCTCCTTCTTTAATGAAGATGGCACAACAAATCCTTGTCACAGGAACAAGGAGGGAGAACAGGAATGTGATGTTCACAACACTGTGACCGAACAGGAAGTGTATTGTCTGTCCACAGGGCTGTGCGGAAAATGGTTTTCCCATCAGAGGTGACATCAGGTGCAGGGCTTTTCTTAGCTATCAATATCCACTGTCAGTCAGGCATAAGAGATCAATGGAGCAACGTTGGGCCGCCATCAATCACTTCGCGACCATTGCACTGCCTCAATGTTGCAAGAGCAAGAAGTGTGCTTCAAGTGTGATTCTACAGTGGAGCTTTTATCTTACGCTGCAGCAGCACTAGAAACCTGACTTTTTGTCATGGTTTCTTTTGCTCTGACACATTCAGTTCATCTTCCATCTCAATCTCTCATTTGCACAACTAGCTTGCAGTTATGTTTATCGACTTGTCAACATGTTGGGATTCAGTCCAAGCTAGGCGCACTTCTATTGTACTATGATGCAGCACTTTTTCAACCCGCAATTTACTGTCTCCCATGTATTTTCAGTGGTTGCGCTGAAACTTCAGTAGACAGCGTTACCATGCCAAAATAAAAGGAGTTAAATTGATTGTCCTGGGCGCTAAACTACCACTGGAGGAGACTGTAGGATCTGGCCATGAGTAAGCGCTGAAGCCAGGGTTAAATGCATAAAAGACTGGGTAGGCTACATTGAGAGACCATTAGTATCAGCAATAAATGGATGAAAATTGGTTGGCAGTCAAAAGGCCTTGGCGATTTATCGTAATAAAATTGTGATCTCAGTTCGTAAGTGGATGCAAGCTAATTTCTGCGGTAAAATGATTCTGCAGCATTTACTTTTGGCACATCAGCTTCATTAACACTCTCAACAAATTGGAATGAAGTTTTAGGCCATATGATGCAGAGCAACAGAAACTGAAAGTAACAACTACACCTATGCTGTCGCCCTCAACAGCAAGGTTATATCCCAGAAAAGTCCCCAAACCCATTCCATGTAGAAGCAACGCCCTGATTGAACCCCTAAAATTAAATGTGAAGTTAAAATCACAGTATTTTTTATTTAAAATATGAACTATTTGAACTTTTAGATTTAAAATATGGGTAAAGTATGATATTAATAAGATCTCCTCGAGTTGATCCATATGAACCAAATTTGGACTTAATCCATTATGTACTACAATCTGTGCTTTTTATAAAAAGCTCCACTTGGTGTGTAGAAAATGAACTATTTAAGTAAAATACAATTTTTTAAGTTTAATCTTGTGGAGTCGATTCATATGAACCAAATTTAGACCAAATTGATGCATACAATTTTGCGTACTTTGCTGTCATATCCAGGATATCAAATATTGAGATTTGTCAAATGACTTTTGTGTATTACGGCCCGTATTACAGACACACACTGAAAACTATTACGGATGTACTATTACACAGAGTGACATGTGGCTGCATGAGATTATTCTTCATTTTTACATGTTTCCTGTGTTGTCACAATATCAGGGGTAGGTTTAAGCCTGCTTAAAAAGAAACAGCACATACAGAATAGTGGAAAATATATCATGTGAAAGCATCTGTCATCCTTTTCACTTTTTCCTTACCTTCCATCCATGCTTGTTAATTATCCTGTGGGACCGCAGAGATAACGCTTCAATCCTTGGATTTCTTCTCATTTTATCCGCCAGCCTCACCGCCCACTGTCCATTTAATGTGGGATTTGTTTCCCCTTGCTTTTCTTACATTGGCGGCCTTGCTCAAGGCCTCCTTTGGCAAACACAAGGTAGCCTTGTGGTCGATTTGGACATATTCACAGAAATTCACATTAAGCCTCCAAGCTGCTTTTTTCCCTCATTTTGACATCTTAATGCTCATGAACCGAGCGTCCACATGTTGAACCTCCACTGCGGTCCGTGATGCTTTCTGGGTAGCATGGTTTTATGTAGATACACGCTCTATATTATACTGCTGTGCATGTCTAAAGCCAATAAAGGTATATATACAAGCCCTGATAATCTGAAATCATAGAAAATGTCTGTCTCTATAGGATGATTGTGACAAAGGGTATCTGCAGTGAGCAGAAGATAGCTACATCCCCCATTGTGTCCCAGAAAATTGTGGTGGTGGTGGCTGATGACTCTGGGTGGTGACAAGATGAATGCTATTTTTAAAGATGGCTGCATGAGGATTTGCCAAACTGTAGCTTGGGCATGCAAATAGTTAATCATCCTTAACGCAACTTTTTCAAGAGCATCATTTTTCCCAATCTGAATAATTTGTCTTTGTGTATCAATGAATTTAAGGAAGTACATTGGGAAGGTAAGGCAGCAAGATAAAAATCCAGCTCTCCTTCATGAAAGTTGGATGACTCCTCCCTGCACAGACAGTTATTTTCGCATTGACAAATGGATTGCCACTATACACGTTGTTGATGTTTAGTAGGTCCCAGAACCCATCTCTGTGAGGTACTGTCACACTGTTGTATCAGAACCAGCATTATGTTTTTTCAGCAATATGGGCCATAGAAACTCTTTTGTTGGACTACATGGAATAGTCTTCACTCTCAACTGAGTCTTTGACACCATGACACTGCAAACGAAAAACGCCCCTCAAGACCTGCAGTTCCGGAGATGATCGTACCCCGTCGTCATCTAAATCTGTCCCTTGTCAAAATCATTCTTTCACATCTCCATTTTTCCTGCTTGCAACTCACCGACTTCAGGACAAAATGTTCACTTGCTGCCTATTACATCCTACCTGCTGACAGGTGCCATAGCAACAAGATCATTGGCGTTATTGTGACTTTAATGTTATGTAATGATGATAAGTGTACATTAGAGCCTGTTAAGAGTGCTTCACTTTGCTGTGAATTACAATCAGCTACTTAAAAGCAGCTGACCTGACCATCGTGTTACTGTAAAAAAACTGAGGTATCAAACTAGTCATTTGCAAATGCCCAGCAGAGGAGGGGAAGCGTGATTGTTCCACTGACATAATTCTTTTGAGATGTTTGTATTTGAGTGGTATCCTCCATAGAAATAAGAAAACGCGGGTAAAGAGTAAATTGAAGCTTAAGGTGTTGATTGACATGCTGACGTCAGCGGGTAGAATCATAGTTGATTAATAGATGTTCTCTGACATCGGCCTCATCCTCCAAATTTAGACTACATGGAGATGGATGCTAGATGTCAGCTCAAAGATCTGCCCACTTCTACCTCCTGATTAATGGGGTCCTTGCTATTTTTGGGTCATCAGAGTTGGCCTGAGCTGATGAGCTGCGGATAATTTGCTGCAGAAGACTCAGCTGCGTGGCTCTCCTTCAATTTCAAGAGAAAGTAATGTGGGAGCTGGTTTACCCTCCACAGACTTGACAATGGCATTCAATGAAGCACTGGGCAGTTCTTTATCTTAACCCTGACCTTTGAGATTCTTCTCTTCTGCTTAATGAATTGAAGCCTCTAACCATATTTCCCCCCTCTGCTGATTCATCCTCCACGCACACAGCCTTGTTTATCCATGAGTTTTAACCTTGAGTAGGTGGCGGTGCGCCCCACAGGGGAGTGTGGGCGTCATGGTTCCTGTAGTTGGTGGACCGAACACCATCTGGACAGGAGATGCCTTTATGCAAGACCGAAAGGTATTACTTTTCCAAACTCTTCGGGGTTAGTTCAGGATGTAGATTTGCCTCTCTTCCACGTCCATCTCTCGTTACGGTGTGACAATGAGAGCTCTGTGTGCCTCGGCCACTCCACTTCCCCTGTTAGCTGTATATGGGTGTCTCATTATCCCCTCCCCTGGCACCATTAATACTAATACATGAATATTTTGCCTACAGGGAGAGTGGGGGTAGAGAGTGGTCATAGTCATATTACTTTCCTTTTTCAACCAATAAAATAGAACAACATTTAACAGACCGGCAGCAGAGAAAAAAGACCGGTGCGTTTTATTATGCACACACTGCACACCCACCACCATCATTATCCACCACCGTCAACAACTCTGTGACCCACACAAACATCAGCCTCAATCTGAAGGAGCAGCAAAAGCTAAACTCACAAAAGGCTGGTAATTAATATTTGGATGCATCCCTCTGTTAACCGCTCACATCGAGTGCAACAATCAGAATTTTCAATAACCATATATATTGAATTCTGATTCTTCACTTTTAAAAAGTCTTTCTCTGGTTTGTCAGAGTCCCTGATTGGCGGTCAAGTGGATGCTGTGACATCACTGCCCTGTGTCAGGCTAACTACAGCATGATTCTGTGTAATTTAACTTGATTTGCTTATTAGCTGACAGCAGCTGGACAGTCATTTAACAGGCGGTTTGAAATAGAGTGAAACTAAAAGCATTAACATCTAAAATTGAAGCACAGAAGAATTAATCTGTGCTGCTTTCTGTTTTGAACCTGTTCAAATCTAGAATAAGACCATACGGGTGCTCAACCCCTCATGAGATTGTGACATGAAAAGGTGTTGGACCCTACGGTTACATCACTCATATGATAATGAAATAAGCCCTGGGGGGCCCAGCTGGGCCTTCAGTGCTATACTCCCTGAATTAGTCTGCCGAGAATAACTTCACTGTGACTGTACTAATACGACGTAACCAGCCCATATTAAAAAAAGACAATTAACATGTATCTAGTGGAATGAAGTGTTAAAGCGAGGTTCAGGACCTATGAGGATAAACAGTAGCTGCATGAGGATGAACTGAAACCATCAAGGATGTAACACTTTTACGCAGAATGACATTATGCTGCATCACTAAGTCATTTTGCATATATCTGAAATAACTGCCCTTACTAGGTAATACACTCTCAACAAGCAGTCACATATGCTCCAACCACCCACCAAGAAAGAAAAAATTCCACAATCAGGATTCAACAGGGTTTCCCCCCACTCTCCACTCAAGCTGTTGGCATAAAGATACAGCACCAGATCACAGAATCTGGACCTCATTCACACTACAACAGCAGCAACCTTCTATAACAAGCAATAATTAACAGCTATTTAAGATTCATTAAAATACATTACACCAAAGCTGTTCATTATCGTTCTATATAAATAGCTGAATGGAATCGTCTTTTGGGACGGCGGATTGATTCAGTCCCACTGAAATGGAGGCCAGTGCTGACAGCTTAGGTCCTGGTTGCCTCATAAGTTTTCATTTTTATTAAGGCTGAAAGTAAGCAGAGGATTTGGGCATGAAGCGCCTTCCGCATTTATAATACTGACGTAGCGGTATGTATTCTAGGATTCCTTAGTCCGTAAAAGAACATGCCCTGCATGACAAATCAGAAATCTGATTGGCTAAAGAATTTGAAAAAACTTCCCTTTTGTTTTTAAATTTTGAAGGCTGCAATGTTTGTTTGTTTTTACCTGGAGACAGCAGTGAAGAAAACACAATGGATAAAAAAAAGACTTCATCTATAGGAGCTATTGTAGTCATGTAGTCCAAATTAAAATTTTTATCAGTTGAAAATATGATTTTTCTGATATTGAGCGTTGAGGCCAGCCCAGAAACGGAGGTTTAACAATTATACGTAATATTGAATACTCTTTAATATCACATTTATTATACAGTACAAACATACAGGGCAAAAGTTTTAAATTATTTTCCTACATTTGACCCAACCATGAGAAGCAGGAGGTAGCCTCTTTAATACGCCCGGGAAACAAATTGGGGTTCAGGGTCTTTCTCCCACTAACCAGGTGTCAAGTTGATGGATTTCTGCGTTGCGTGTGGTTAGGACAGGGAATCATTTGGACTGAAACAGAAAAATGTTCATCAACATACCTGTATACGGCGGCTGAGATCTGACTGATGCCTATACCTACCAGTCATAACCTGGTCCATCTTAAGTTCGGGGATCACTGAGCAAAACTAGTTACTCTGACAGGGTCTTACTAAGTTAAAAAGACATGTAGGAAGATAAAGAACTAAATAACCTAAAATATAACTTTATGAACAACATATACACACAAACAAAAGAATTAAAATGGCATCAATGGATGATAACTCAAAGAAAAAGACAGAAGTACCGACCTTTACGTAATACAGACATGAAAAGAAGAAGCCGGTGGTCCTGACAGTCAGGTAAAACCTTAGAATTAGTCTTAATTTATTTTGTGTAATTATAATTGCCCCGGTAATATGTATACGAAGCAAGTACATGAATCTGTTCCTACACAAGGTGTATTTTTGAAACTATAAGCGTACTCTTCAAATTAAATGTTAAGTTTTGTCCAAAACATTTCATTTAAAATAGCTCGTCCTACTGAGTAAAATATGAACTATTAGAGTAAAATATGAAATAACAAGATAGATTTCATTTATTTGATTCATATGCACCGAACTCGGACTCAATCTAATCAATGGTTTCAAAATAATGGCGCGAAAACTTTTTGATTTTTATTCAAATATTTGCAATCGGGTTATCTAAAAGTAATGGAACATAATTAAGTATCATTGATATCGTAGTAATTGGATCAGGGTTGCTGAATACATTCTTTCAAGCGGCAATCGGAGATTGCATTGGAAGACATTTTTTTAAGTAACCCGCCCAACCCTACTGAAGAAGTGGGGCAGAAATATTGACCCACCACCAGCTGGAGAATGTAGACAAATGGCTCTGATCGATAATGAGAGTGTTTGGAAAGTGAGATGCAACTGGTCCAAGAACATCACAGCTGAGCAGAGGAGACTTTGCCAGAAAGTCACTGAGGATGTTTTCAGCTGTGAACCAAGATCGATAGGTTTGCAAATAACACCGATCAATCCCTTCCAATGATTGCTCTTGACAATATCTTCTCCCGTGAGAGGAAGCTGTGAGCTATGGGTAAGAAATAGTCAAATTAAAGTAGTGAGGATAAATCGCTGTGTCAGTCGTGTCCTAAAGGGCCATTTTTCATCCTTTGCAATTGGCAGCAGGGTTTTTGGATTCCGTTGAAGCTTTATAATGATAGGAAGAGCTTGCGATTAAACGCTGTGACTCAATGTGATAACAGCAGACAACACTTGCAGTTCTCTACATAAACATAAAGAAAGATTAAAAAAATATATATAAAGGGCCCTTTAATCAATCCTGTGCGACAATGCTGGGTGTGTGACACGCCATTACTACCTTCATTATACAGGGAAATCTCTTCGGCGCGTTCGTAAAGCACGTTTTTGGAGAATTATTTGATCCTTATTCGACTTACTTTGGTTGTATAATGTTGCATAATTCTATTTAGTAAGACCTCACATGCCTATATATTCCCAAAAAAGTTCCTCATCGAAAATAACTCGCTCTATCTGCGGCAACAGCCTCCTCCTCTGTGGCCCCTTTGACGTGTTTTGTCCTCCAGGGCTCCATCCTTGGACACATAGTCTTTAGCAAATACATGCTGCCACCGGGTCGTGTTAAAAACAGGTTCAGTCACATTTTTCAATTAGAAATAGAGGCTCCAAATGTGCTCAACCAAACAGTTGAACTGGAAATTAAAGGGTTAATGTGATTTGTAATAGCCGAGCAACCAGATGGGAACCTGTGAGGTAGTAGGAGGTTTGTTAATCTGCGGTCTGTTCTCGTTAAACCCCAGATGTGAAAGTGTGTTTGTGCAAAAACAGGCGATTTTTATTTTATTTTTTTCTTTCAGTTAATGTAGTCTGCCACACTCAGGTCACACGTTAGTAAAGTCTCTGGATGTTCAAATGCACACTAATGACAAGCGTACACATTTTGAATAAATGATTGTGAGAGTCATTAAATCAAAGGTTTAAAGATCCTGCACACGTCTGTAGTTCCTCTAAGAATAGTGGAAACTGGTTGAGTAGTTTTGCCTAATCAAAGATACTAGGCTAAACTATTTTTTTCTGATCTTACTAGATAAATGTTTTTGCCAAAAAAAAAATTCAACTACTGAGTGAAATATGAACAAATACAGCAGAATATGGCAAATAAAAATCGGATCTCTTTGAGGCGGTTCATATGAGGTAGATCTGGACTAAATTGGACCAACAGTTAGGAAGTTATGATCGAGAAACAGTATTATTTCTGAAGAAAAGCTCACAAACTAAAATACTAATCTACTACGTGAACTATATAGAGGATAGATCTCCTCGAAATGAATCATAAGCACCAGATTTGGACTAATTTGATTCACTTGGGAAATGAAGACCAAAAAATGTTTGGGATCTAACTCCCCTAAGGGTGGAATTATGCAACTAAGGTCTATGCGTGGTTATAACATATGAGAAGTGCTTCCACATCCTATGGAAGCATGGATGTGGCGGCGGCTGTGGCAGCGATGACTATTCCATAATAACCCTGACTTTTTGGGACTATAAATATAGAAAAATGCTCCCATACACTGATAAGCCATGACATTATAACTGCCTACCTCGCAAAGCCCAGTGAAGGCTGGCCCGAGTTATTCGATCCTCCTAATCTAAGCTGAGGTATCATAGATGGCTGAAAAGTAAATAGACTGTGCTTATATTAACACCCTTCTAATCTGCTCAACCACTCAAGGCGCTTTACAACCCAAACCAACGTTCAACCAGTCACCATAACTTTCATAAGGTGGTGACAGAGGCTATCATGCAAGACGCCGCAACCTCCTCAGGAGTGGCAATCATTCATACACCAATGGATCCATAAGGTGTTCCACATTGACCGTCCTATGATGTCTGTTCCTGCAGCCTACCATCATTGCGTGACTAAAATTTAAGTAGTAACAGCAGCGTTACCACAAATTCAGAGCTGGGCGATGGTCGGTGGACCTGGACGGATACAGTGGGGAGAAGAGCCAATCAGTTCAGCTTGCAGCTTTAAGAATAATAATAATAACAATGCATTTAATTTATAACGCGCATTACATTTGGATCAAATCTCAAAGTGCTACAAAGTAAAAGCAGATAAAAGAATCAATAAAAAATAAAATAATAGCTATATAAAGACATGACAAAAGGCAGCAATGTTAATTAAAAGTTATAGGTTCTGCTAAAAAGGAAAGTTTTAAGTCCTTTTTTAAATGTGTCAGTCGTCTGTGGAGCCCTCAGATGGTCAGGGAAAGCATTCCACAGACGAGGGGCAGCAGAACAGAAAGCCCGATCACCCATGGTGCTGAGCTTAGTCCGGGGAAGGAGGAGGCGGTATGAGTGGGTAGAACGGAGGGA
>VRLP01004067.1:0-54090 GCA_009660295.1 Lophius piscatorius
ACACACACCTACACACACACCTACCTCACTTGCACTTTCACTATGGGACAATACACTTCCCGTCAACTGTACATTTAACTTAATTTATTTGCACATATTGCCCTGTTATTCCGTTATTCTGTATTTTATTCTGTATTTTATTCTGTAACATGCTCTGCTGCTGTAACCCTGCAATTTCCCCATTGTGGGACTAATAAAGGTTCTCTAATCTAATCTAATTGTAGGCTTGTGTGGCTCAATGGTCCCCAGAGTTGTGCTGGCGGGAGATCATATCCATGCAGGTACTACCATTCTGGACAGAATGACGGTGAGGGCCTAGACTAAGCGCGGCCCCTAGCCCTCCAGGTTGGGGGTTGGGTATCTGGCCAACAGCCCAACCCTATAAAAACTTACCAGTTGCAGAAATACCAATGAAAGAGCCTCAAGAGATGTTGTTGGAGCAATGCATCGGGTCAGAAAGTTCTCATTAGTGATGCAGTGAATTTCTACAGCTCTCCGTGTCAAAGTCCACTCTCTTCAGCCCACAACTAACATCAGGCCTTATATATATCATTATATCATATCATTTTTACCACTGCCAGGTGTTGTGATTAACATTGATTATCTGGGTACAATGATTACCTGTCATTGGGGGGGTATATATTAGGCAGCAATTGTGTACCTGCCAAACTGCACAAGTGCAAATTATAGAACTGGACTACTTTAAATTAGGGTACATTTACTTTTGGAGAATTATCTTTCATGTTATGTTATAAATGTATTTAAAAATGTTTATATATATATATATATATATATATATATTTTTATTTTAACTTTTTATATGTGTGTATATACACTTATAATATTATATTTTTTAACACACGTACACAGATATACTATGTGTGCGCATATAATATAAACTATTAGAAACGTATTAATCGCCATAAGGGGAATTTAGTTGTTGCGTCAGCTTGAAAAACCTTACAAAAAGACTTCAGACCATCATTGTTCATATATGATTCTTAGTAGAAAGATTCTAAATGGAGTCTTTTGAAATAACATTTTCTGTTACTTTTTTAACCTCTTCCCATAAGGATCTTATTTTACTACAGTGCCAAACACAATGAAACATCACCCTCAACTCTGCATGCTACACTGCAAGTCTGGGATATGCTAATATATTGATTTAATAATACAGGAGTGAGTACTGTATTGTTCTCATGAGTCGTTTCTACTGTAACAACCTAATACAGTATTAATTGATGGATTTTGTGCAGGCACATAATGATTCCCAGGTGGGTTTACGTGGACACGGTTCTCCTTTCAGAATGAAATCATTCCGAAAGGGAATTCCTGTAGTGACTATTTACATGAGCTGTCGTCTGATCGGAAATGCTTTTAACGTGCCGACATATCAATCGGTCAATAGCTGGGCGACAAGCTTTAAAGCAACCAATAGATTTGAGTTTCATTAAAGGATGGGTGTTTACCTTGTAATCGGGGTAGTTTATTATGCTGTGATTGTGATGCCTTTAATGAAGAAACACCTGATTATAATTAATTTTCACTTCTTATTGTAGACACGAGGGCGGGGGAGAGGAAAATATGTAGCCTTACCTCTGAGTGGGTAATCTGAAAAAACGTAACAACATTACAACGTTATTGGTGAGACAGTGTTGTGTGGTAAACTCACCAGAAATGTTACGTTAATCAATGAACCGATGTAACTTGAAAAGGCAAAAACTCCTCATCAGGCTTTTTTATTCTGAAAACCCAGATCCACCAATGGTCAGAGACTTTTAAAGCGGTCTGCCTACTCTTTTATTTACTCAATTTATTGTGGCATAAAACGTGAAGTTGGTCACCATAAATGTTAAGATCAACGTCATCTGTAGCGTTTAAAGCAGAAACTCCTGCTGGAGTCTTCCTGATAACCTGATATTACAGCTTTAATTCAATTCTCAGGACGCAGGGGCTGGAGCCTAGCCCAGGTCCTTAAGTCCTTCATTCATGCTCAATAAAAAAGTGGGGTCGTCGGGTCTGATCCCATTGATTGTCCTTGGATTTATGTATACGTTCTCGATCATCAAATCGGCGTCTTCAAAGATTTTCAGCGCTTTTTAATTTGGCTCAAAGCTTCAGTATATCAGGGCTTTTTTTCTAATGGTAAACACCGTTTACATGCAGCACTTGCCTTTCCGAATGTCTTCGCAAAAGGACTTAGACTACCGCCTTGCAAAGGAATTAAATCTCATTCGGAAAGGGCCTTTTCTTTTGGAAAGGGGTGTTTACCTGCAGCATTTTTTTTATGATTAGGCGTTTCTTCTGAATGCATTCGGTATTAGGCTGTCCATGTAAATCCCTCTATTGATGTATTCTAGGTCTATTTTACTTCTAGGAATTCAAGGTCTTCCCCTCAGCGCAATTCGCTTGAAATTGGGGTGTCAGATATATTGAACTAATAAATGAAGAATTCTGATATAACACCTTGCGTAAACTACCCTTTGACATAAATTACTCACTGTTCAATTGTAATGGTTTATTAAGAACATAGTTTTGGTCTAAGTGAACACTTTGTCCTTAAGTTGATATTGCAGGGAGGAACAATGCTTGCCTCTTAGGTTACCACACATCTGATCAGGGCTTAATTTTCTGTCCATGGCAGCAGACTCTGTTGTAGATTGCATTGAATGCAGCTGCATCTCAGCAGGACTGGATATAGAGGTGTGTGTCTGTATGCAGGGATGGCCAAAATAATTGCCACATTGTTCTCATTTAATGACTACAAATCAATTCTTCTTCTTTACTCAGCTGCCAAACAGACAGGTGACAGGTGTTCCTCTAGTTGGTCGATGTTATAACTACATGAGAGGAAATAGGAGCCCAGCAGCATAACAGAGGAGTAATTGTAGCTTTCCATGTCAGGGTAACCATCAGGAATTTACAACACCATCAAGAAGACTGGGTGCCCTGCATTAGATGCCATCTATCTTAATCCTTGTGGGTGTGGCTGCAGTAAAAACTGATTTATACATCGCTCTCCTCCCCAACTTCATAATGCATCAATCACCGAGTCTCATTCCATAAATGTCACCGGTTTATGGCACACACAAGTCCAGAGCATCGCTCACACTCAGACTGGGTGTGATGTGAGGACAGCTCATAGTTTAGGTAGGTGGTTTTCAAACTTTTTTCAATAATCTGCCCTTTGAAATAATTTTTACAGCCATGTACTCTCTGATCGGTTATAAAAATTTCTGGGTAAAATCATTTCTGGCTTTATCTTTAACACATGGATAAAAAAAAACAGTCAATAAATCAATACAACACTAAAAACGTGAATACTATGTAACCATTTATGTCTGTAATCATACTGATCATTATTACCTGTTATGTAATGGGGCTTAAAAATTGAAACACACACTTGGAAGTGTAAAGATTTTCATTCCTTTTAATTAACTGTGGTCTGCAATGGAGGAACTTCTCATCACTAATTGCTCTTTAAAATTATGAACACAAGGCCTGACTGGAAGCAAATCTTCTAATTTTGACTCTCAATGTAAACTACTTTTATACCAAAAGTGAGGGTGGAGGGAGTAAAGAGAGCTCTGCACACTATGATTCCATGTAGCAGCAGCTATGGATTCTCATGATGGAGAAAAAAGAACTTTAATCGAGTCGTTGCCTGCATGAGGTCAGGAGTAGAGCTTACGCTGCGGGTACAGATTTAAGACAAGGCTGTCCTGCGTTAGACCACAACATTACAGCCACGTGTACAGAATAGAAGAAGGTTTTTTAAAAGGGCTATTACACTATGCCAGATCGTACAGTCTGAAGTCGTTCAATTGGAAATCCAACCATAGTCATCCAGTGTTGATGCTCCAAGGCACTCAACCGATTACAAACTATTGGAGTCCTCGTTGACAACTCTTAATCCCCCCTGTGCTTAACATGTCCTAAACTTAGGTCCCTCTGCAGGGCTTAAGCTCACAGGACATCATGTACATTATTGTTGTAAAAGGGTGTTGTCTTTTGCTGGAATTTCTAGACCCTACAATGCAAATAAAAAGGACCTTCAAGAAAGTAACAAAAGCCTTGTTTATAAGAAATTTATACCATTTTTATCTCAATAGAAAAATCATCTTGTCAAGCTTTCACATTAAAAAAACTAGACTTACACGGTCATCGTCATTATATGTGACATAATTATTTTATTTTAAGGTCAACCTTACCTTTTACTAGTCAGATATTCCAGCTATTATTGAGCCAACCATGTTCACAGTTTTTCCCAGACTAACAATTGTCTGGCACAAAATATTTAGCACACTTGGGTCCGTTTTTGGCTCCTGGACCCATCACAGGCCTATTTGGTGCCCCTCCTGCCATGGCATCTAATTTCTCACTCACAAAGCGATACTTTCTGGCCATCACAACTCTCCTAGCCAGACATCTCTTCTTAATGGAGATGGAACATATAAGTGGTTAAAAAAAGAAAAACCAAAAAAACTAAGTGAAAGGTGAAAAGAAGATGTGTGGAAAAAGAGAAAATACCCGCAAGAATCCAGAGTGTTAACCATATCCCTGTGTCTGTGTGTGTGGCTGTGTCTGTGTGTGTGTGTGTGTGTGTGTGTGTGGTGAATCTGGGCAGAGGTCAACGTACTGGCAGAGCCCATAGATTACACAGCGATGCAAACACATACTGGTATTTTTATATGACTGCAGTACGTGAGTACTTCGTCCCACATAAACCCCAGTCACAGTTAAATCCGGCTGTTCTGACTGTCAGATAGACAGGCAGCAGACCAGAGTGGAAGTGGAAGAAAGACTGGTTTACTCTCGACATATCTGAAACATGTAACTGATCACCCTCTCTTTAAGAAGATTTTGCCTTTTCTGCTCATTTTAAATTGGGCCTCACCTGAAGCCCATCCCCAGCATAAACTTCAAATACTCCACAACTACTACTAACTACTAGGTGTGTTTAAATCACCTTTGTATCTATGGACAGGTAATAGATTCAATCATTTATTTTAAAAAAAAAAAGAGCGTTTGAGTTGCCATGGCGACACAAGCGAATCATGTGGATAGTAAATAACAAGTGGTCATAAAGAGGGATGTGCAGTTTATGGTTGGTAGCAACTGAGCAGGAACGAAGGAAACATAAGTTTCTTAGCCTCAGAGTTGTCACGGCTATCAACTGCTCAACACAGTCAAACGTAGCTTACCGCCAGTTGTTCTTAAATGGACCGATATTGTCCACATCATCCTAGTCACCTATGGGTCCAGATACGCTAGCACCTCTTTTTTTAGAAGTTTTGTCATACGAAGTGGCACAAATTATCATAAAACTCTTTTTTGTCTTGTTTCCATGTTGCTAGTAAACAACTTCTCCCAGCCTCTGAGCTTCCAATAAATCTTTATTGACAATTGTAAATTGTCACAATGGGCTGTAGGGGCCGACGGGCTATTTTTTTCCTTGTTTCACATATACAGTGTGAGCACCCAAATTGAGAGCTTTGTCTTTCCATCACAGATGATTTGTTCCTACAGTAGGAGTTGGAATTTAACAACATATCTTAAATCGTAAAGCATATGTCCAGTTTCCGTCTCCTGGGTCCCTGTCTGATGAGGAGGAGATGGGTCAACTCCAAGTGTGTGGTCTGTTGGAACACAGGCTTCCACTGGACGATATTAAGATGACGGTTCACAATCTTTACCCGGGGTATGGTGTCCTTCCTTCCTTCCTCATCATGGTGACAGGCAGTCGAACCACGACATGCTCACTTCCAAATCTTTCTCCTTCATTTGAACGACCTACCAGCCTAGAATGGTATCTGTTTTTTTTTTCAACACATCCGCATCGATCTACACCGCCGTGATGCTTCTCCAGGGACTCGGAGCTAAACAGCACTGCTCTCACACAATAAATCTCTGGTCCTCAGCTATTTGTCTGGCCCCACAGCCTGAGACAAAGTGTGTGTATATGTGTCAGAGCAGAAGAACTCAATACTCCGTAGAAAGATCTGCGCACATCCTTTCTCTCAACCACAATAGCCTCCTTTGTGCCTGTAAAGGCCATCTCTGATCCTGAATGCACTGCAGCTACAGTCACCATATGCATCTCAGCTCTATAGTCAGAGCCTCAAGCCATTCCAGCAGAACCTTTATAAGCACCAACCTTTGCCATATCTGCATCTGTGTCAGAGGGCTCTTGCACTGTCTCAAGCTACTCAACCACTCCATCTACAGCAAGGTTAAAGGGCAGGCAAGGAGAGGGAGAATCCACAATCTGCTCTTCAGTCAGCGCCTGCTGCTGTTTGTTGGTTGGTTAGTGGAGGAAAGATACAGCAGCTTCGAGCTTAAAAAGCGAGGGCACCGTAGCAGCCTCAGATTAGAATGTGACCGTCTCTGTGTATGAGTCAGGAGGAGGAATTATCCGGTGGGTTTTTGAATTTCCACGAGTTTCCCCGAAGGTACTAGTATAGTTTTAATGTTAGTTTAAGTTTATCCCTTAAAACTTTTTAGGTTTTGAAAGTCAGGTGTTTCACGGCTTGTCTCTTATTCTACCAGAGGTGTCTCAGGACTAAATGTACATTTCCCCCACAGGAGGTGTAATCAGCTTCTCTCCTGTTGGATTATAAATATTTTTATGCTGGACTTAACAGTCATTCATACATTTCCTTCGCTCATCCAGTGTTGGGTTGGGTTGTGGTGGCAGCAGGCTAAGAAGGGCATTCCAGATGTCCCCCTCCCCAGCAACACTCCCACGCTCATCCTGGGATATTCTGAGGTGTTTCCAGGCCAGTTGAGATGTACTATAGTCGCTTCAGAGAATTGTGGGTCCACCTCAAGGTCTCCGCCCAGTTGGACGTGACTGAAAAACCTATAAAGGGAGGTGTCCTCAAGACATCTTGACGAGATGTTGAACCACCTCACTGGCTCCTTCGCTACCAACACGAAGGAACAGCAGCTCCACTCTGAGCTCTGAATAGTTTTATGGTGAATTGTTACTTTTTTGCCCTGCGAAGGAATCACTACCACAATGACTATAACTGTGGGCATGGCGTGGGGGATGCCTCTGCGATCCAGATTGCTGTGTTGTCAGGGGCGTTAGCGCGTTGAGGAAAAGTGGTCCGAAGGAAAAGTGGTCTCAGGGGAGGGTCAGACTGAGAGCATTTGTAAGACCCCAGTGAATAGGCACCAAGGAAGTTGCGACACCTCGCCTGGAGTAGTTAGACCAGGCTACCTGCTGGAGCAAGGCCCGGGAGGGGATCTTATCAGCAAGCATCTAGTGGCTGGGCCTTTTTCCATGAGACTACAGGGGGCTGTACTTCTGCGGGCTCAACCCCTACAGGGATGGGTTTGGGTCGGATGCCAAGCAGAGAGGACTGGGTGTGCCAACTCCTGGCAATGCTGTCTTGTTCTAGGTACGTGGAACTTCATAAATTATATCCAATATTTCTATGGTTGGTTGTTACTGTTTACGCATTGCCATTATTTTGGTGGGTGGTGTTGTCAACTGCGATACCACTGTTTTTCTATCACCACATTAAGAGAAAGTCCATCATGCCTCAGCCCTCACCTATGGGTTTGCAGGTAATCTACATCTTAATGAATGTCTTATCTTAAAAGATAATCCATACAATGGTTTTAGAGATGTGTCATTCAGATTTATTCCAGTGGAGCTATTTTGGCAAACTGCCTCAGAGTTCGCCAATAGTTTTTACTATTTGGCCCTGTCCAGCATCGCTTTTCATGTGCTTATGCATCTTTATCCTTATCGTGGGTTGAAGCCTTCGCTAAAGCTAAGATTAGCCCAGATACGCAAACATACACCCTAAGAGGTCGCAAACAAATGAAGAGATCAAATATGCTAGGTCGACACTGCCTTACTTTTACATGATTACACAAAGATGCAGAAACTCTCAGCCTCCTGTTTAGCCACATGGCTGGAGTGAATGAAAGTGGCTTGCATCTTCTGATGGGTCCAGAATGATGGCAAGGTGATGCAGGATAGCAGTTTATAAAGGGCCCGAACATTTCGTTTTCTTAAAGTTCCCAAAAATATGGCGTGACTTCTTTATTCCCTGCAACAGTGAGATATTTGGCAGGTTTTACTATACTTTACTAAACCGGTAAGTTATCTGTCCTCTCTCACCTGTGAAAATGGATGGAAAAATTAATTGTATCAGTTCTGCTACATACATTACCAATTTTCATTCAAAAAATGTATACATAAGATGTCAAATGATAAGAAAAAATATATCTTTAATATGTGAATATTCATTAAATTATTAAAGATATATTGGCGTGAACAACTGTTTCACTGGTAACTGGCAGTAATGTGATTCTTCCTCCAGCAGGTGGCAGAAACGCTGCTATGGACAGTTTGCAACAGCAATAACAGAAGACGAATGTGCAGTAGTGCTCGATTTTGGTTAATGTTATATATCTAAATACACACACTGTATTACTAAAAAAAAATTCACATTCTGGAGGGATGATTTTTTTGGGATTCAGAGAAGACAATTACAGTAAAAACGTATTTTGCATGCAAAGTTTTGCTACAGCAGCAGCCTCACAGTCATATAAATTCAGTTTAAAAATCATCACACAGCGGTCTCCCAGTGTCACAAGAAGGAACAGCAGCAACAGCAATGTGTAAATCTGCATACAATTTACTAGACTGTGGAACACCACCCGCTGTTACGAATCAAACCTGGCCTTTTAAGAATGTGGGCTTATGGGTATTATGTACCTGTGAAGTAGGGCATTATGGAATCAGAGCATGCTGGAGAGCCTAGGTCTTGTTGAAAGTGTATTTTTGTACCAGTTTGGTTTAGCTAAGATAAGATAGGTAGCGTAATATCCTGGAGGTCTTACAATGGTCTGGGGGCTGAGAGGACAGAGAGCTACCATCATGAAGAAACCGTTGGGTGCAACAAAATAAAAATAGAAATTATAATTGCGGAGATATTTCGAGATCTTAATTCTGAGCTCAAAAAAACGCAACATTGTTTTAGCCAAAGTCACCCAGCCCTTGTATAAAGCTACAGCAACAGCACAAACATCAAACATACAGCCGTCAAATACTTCAGTGTGGAACTCATTCAAAGAAAGAAATGGAAATGAGGCCATCTTTCCAGGACCTCAGACTTGAGCACAGGTTCTCATTCAAGCAGGACGATGATAATCAGCTCACAGCCAAAACCATACAGTACAAGCTTTGGGACAATCAGTGAAGGTCCAGCAAGAGTCCTGACCTGAGGCCAGTAGAACATCTCCGGAGAGACCTGCAAGTGGCTGTCCACCAACAGTCCAAGTCCAATAATAATTGGTTGTGTTAAGGAACCTATCTCGGACTCTATTTTGGTTACATGTACCTGGTGGATGGACCACTTTAAGTCCAAACCCTATTCCCCAAAACACTGAGTGTTCACAGCGGGGAATGGATGACACATGTTTAATCTATGCATTAACAAAAACCATCCTTCGGCTTCAGCAGGAAACAGCGAGGGGGCACAGTGAAAGGAGGAGGAGGGTAAATATTGCAGTGTGTGTCTCTGTGTTTGTCAGATCCATTTCTGGCTGACTATACAAGAGCTAAAATATCCCCACTGGACAGCTGGAACAGTGATTTCACATCAGCTTTTCCCAAGCTGGAAACCAGAAGAGGGAAGTAGAGTCATGCTGCTGCTTGTCTCTTTATTCAGAAGCCAATGTCCTCGCCACACCCACTCCCACACACACACGCAGAGAACAAGCAAAGTCCGTCAGCGCTCAACTGAGTTCCAGATGTCATGGCATAAAGGCAAAAAAGTGACTGTGGTACTGTTTATTCTCCATCCTTTTGTTAGTGACCCACACTTCATGTGATTACCCTCCTAAACATGACACAGTATATAGACCTATGTAGAAAGATTTCATCTACCGGTGTGAGTTTAAATATTGGGGAGGACAGAGAGATTTATTTTAGAAAATTTCTCAAATGCTCAACATGAGTATTTTGGTTTTTTTAGACATATTTCTTTATCGGAAAATGTTTAATTACCAATTTCTATTCTTACTTCAAGTATGTGATGATCTTAAATCTTGAAAACTGTCACCGTTATACAACTTAAAATAAGTTAAATCTAAGAGGTCCACATGTATGGTAAGAAAAACATAAAATTACTTTTGAGGGAAAAATACTAACCATATGAACTAATACTAATATGAGTATCCGCCAATATATCAATTATCAGTAAAAAAATTTCTCAAAAATGTGATTTCCGTACTAATTTCAAGATCTCCGTTATTTAAATATTAATAAGGAATCTTACCAAATTAATTTTCCCTTGTTCTATTCGCGGATTTATTTTACTTATTACAAGCAAAAAACATTGAGTATTTATTATTTTTTAACCACTTTTGAAGATGGATTTTTTTCCAGTTCGCACCAGGTTTTAATAAGAGGATTACTGAAGTGTGTATATAGACAGGAGGGGTTTGCTGTATCAAAAGATTCTTGTCATGTATCAAGCAGAGACAGTATTAACATTTAATTGTGGTTGTACTGTGAGACTGTGGCAGCTTGAAGCGAGAGTAGTTTATCACCCAGCTCTCCACCACCACCCTTTGTCACACAGTTGCTCTTACGATGGGGGGTGAGACACAGCATGTGTCATCCATCTGTTAGACAATATGTCAACAGTCATAATACGCCTGCTATAATACGTCTGCTAAATATGGCTGAGGCATACGTGCTCTTCCAGATATTTACTGCCGCCCAGCCTCAATCTGCACCCCCTGCATCAACTGAACATCCATCTATTTCCTGTGTTTTGTTTCTGTTACACTCACTTTCCTTTTCTAACCTTCTGTAGGTGATGCCATAATCAGGTGCAGACAGCTCATTATCTCCCTAATGTAATGAAATGTGATTCACAGGAAAGAGCACAATGAGAGATTTCAGGGTGAGATATTTACTCCATCCCTGATACTCCTCTACGGGGACACACTGCCCCTCTCTGCAGACTCTATAAATGATTTAAACCCAGTGGGTGGGCTGGCAGTCCCGCCACAGGATGCAGGCTGTGTCCACTTCTGTCATAAAAACAGCATGTATCCATCTCATCTCATCTGTACATTTCTAAATTCTATACATCTATATAGAACTACATTTCAATAGACGTTAATCACCAACTCATTACCATAAGTCATGCTCAGGGACAGATGGACAGCACTCACAATCTAATAAGTGGCTCAGAATGTGTGTCTGTGCATTTTAACTTAAAACATTCTTTAACCTATATTTATAATAGTTTGGGAGACGGGATGGTGGCATGGGATCAGCGTTTATCACTGCTGCACGCAACATCCTGTCTCAGACAAGTGAAATTATTACCATTCATTTAAGAAAAAAACAACAACATACCATTCAGGGATGGGTGATTCTGGCTAAAATGAGAATTGTCGATCTTTTGCTGAGAATTGAGATTCCAATTTCTCAGCAAAGAATGAGAATTGAAGAATTGAGATACCATTCAGTTTACGTCATATTACACTTTGTAATGTACATGAGAAATTAAAAAGCACCATGCGCTGTCTGTGTGTAAAACAGGTAGATGTGTGCGACCAGAAAAGGGTTAACTCCAAAAGTACTGCTGCGCACTCGAGCACGGCCCGGGTGCATATTTAAGTTCAGGCCCGACAAAGCCCGGCTTGAATCCAGCAGATCTTCTGTTTTCATGTCCGAACCCGACCATCGCCGACACAGTTAACACTGGCTGAGTTGTTTTTACGTTGCATTGACTTGGAAACACTTTAAAAATAACGTATAACAAGTGTTGTGACAAAGCCCAACTTTAATCAGAACATAATTTCTAAATATATATCCGAACCCGGCCTGAGTCCGAGAGACTATTGATGGAGCCTGGCCCACTGGGGTTCCTCGAGACCAGCTTGACTTTGGCCGGAAATCTACTCTCTAGTGTGCACCTCCTTCACATTGTTACAAGTTAAAGAGATTAGTAGCTATTCTGCAACGATGGAGAAATAAAGTGGTAGAAAGAAAAAGGTGACACGAAGAAAGAGGTAAGGAGTGATAAGAGACTACCACTCCTGCGTCTTTTGTGCTACATAATTTTAGCTCTCCAGCAACTCAGTAGACCTCTGAAGTCCCTAACTTAGCCTTTAACTTACCACTTAGCTTAAGTTTTTTTTAATTTTGGCACTTAGTAACTCCCATAATCCCCCATTGCAGACGTACAGGTCCATGGTCTTAAAGGCCCAGAATTCGCACATCGTAACAGAAGCTGTGGGTAAGTTAAGTTAAGCTATAAATCAAAAATAATGGATAATGTCCGTACAGAAATGAGATCGTACACATACGTTGATGTATCGAGATCAATCTTTTTACAATTCATCACCAGGCCCGAATACAACAAGAATGCACGGGTAAAAACCTCTACCAAGACACAATAGTATGCAAGGTGAGGTTAAAAAAAAACACACATTGAATGCAACGTGACCAATGTTTAACCATCAACCAAAATGTGTAATATAAGAAAACAATTATGAGATGCACGCCTTTAAGACATCTACAAAGGATGCATGACATTTCAGTTAAATCCCTGGTGGTTGTATTAAAAGGGTCAAATACTCCTCACTTCAATCATGGGAGTCTGGATGTGTGTTGGGTTGTTTGTCAGTCTGTTTGCAGAATCGCAGCACAGCACTGATTTCTGTCTAACACTTAGATGACCACCAACACTCCACTGTAGTTGGGAGCATGCAGTAAACAAGAGCATGGCCTGGAGGCTCGGTTTATCTCTTTTTGTGCAACTCAAATTAATGAACTGCTTTCCTCCACTGTGGCCCTGACCTCTCCTGCTCCCTCACTTACGCTGTGTCCAATTGTTTTCTCTTTCACCCTGCCTCTTAGGTTTACTCTCCTTGCTGTCTTTGTTTTAACTCTGGCTGACCCTCAACCCAAATTCTTGGAGGGATAGAACACAAGGTCCCCGGGTCAATCTAACATTCACAGCACACCGATGACACACTGGTCAGCTCTCTAATTCTTTTGAGCAGAAAGCAACATTTCCTTCTATACCGTCGTCCCAGACAGCAAGAATATATCCCCAAGAAGCCACCATTGCATTGTACAAGTAATCCCCCTGATTGACCTCCTCAAATCAAATGGGACTCATTGATAATCTGAAACAGTCCACATTTACTCAGTTTAACGGGAGCATCCTAACAAACTGATTCACTGTCAAACACCCTGAGATAAATAGTGAAAGCAGCAGAAAGATCACTGGTGTGTCTCTCTCCCTTACATAGCCAAGATATACACCAATCGATGTTTTAGAAAGTCCAACAACATAATGACTGACCTGTCCCACCACATCTTTGCACTCCTGCCATTTGGTAGGAGAAATGGAAGCATCCATGCAAGATCTACCAGACTGTGCAATAGTTTCTTCCCCCAATCCAGCAGAATTCAGAACTGTCCCAGTGCTGCCCCCCCATCCTTGCCTCCCCGCCTCCATTACCAACACCATGCGATTATATATACACACGCACACAAATTAATGCACCAGCACTTTAAATGCAGACTGACCCTTAAGTACGGTTCACTGATAGCATGTATAAATGCAATCTTTTAACTGCCTGCTAAGGTGTAAGCTACCAGTACACATGTAAATGAATCGGCACCTTTCATTTAACGCTGCTCTATTTTGATTTTAATGTGTTGTTTTGCGTCTGTTCTTAAATGTGATACATGATGGTCTGTGGACAATGGTATTGCGCTCCCATGTATACTTGAGTGTGAAGTATGGAAGTTACAAATAAATCTGATACTATGAAGTCAGCAATATGCTCTGATAAGATCCCATGGTGACACAATAATGAAGTTAAATACAGTTAGCTAGTTTTTCTGAGCTCAATAATAAAACAGGGCTCCAGACAATCCCATTGTGGGCACAATGTATTCTTTGCACAATATGTGCCATGTCCAATATGTTGCAAATTTGTACCAAAAATACATAAATTAAATGTCCAATCTCCAAATTGTTATTTAACTATGTACAGTAAGTTGCATCCTGCTTATCCAGGCTCTGAGTCTGTATCTCCCACCCCCACCATGATACAATCCCTGGCATTTTTTTTTTTTTTTTTTTACAGTCACCATGCTTCTTCAAGGTTACTTTTATAAATGATTTGAACCGGTAATGAACTTTTAATCTTTTGTTTGTATGTATCAGTGTTTTCCACAGGATTTAGAGAAACTGTGGGGGGTGAACCCCAGACGTTTCAGGGGGGTCCGGGTTGGTGCTCCCCTGGAATAAAATGCTCTACCTTTTAAAGTTAAATGCATTAATCTGGTCATTTTCAGAGCAAAGTTAAGAGGCAAAATCTATGATGAACTTTGTGTTCTTGGAACAATTCTTTGCTTTAGTAAACAATGTAATGCAATCACCATCACATTGGTTGTATTAATGGGAATGCTGACAAAAAAAAGTTTTAAAAATTACACTCACAATGCATGATTACCGAAATTTCACGCAGCTCACAATCGTTTAAAAACAAATAAATAATAATATTTGACAGAAGTTGGGTATACATTTGAGCCATTTAAAAATGAAGCAAAGGTGGTCACCCTTGTTCAACTCGTTTATTCCTTTAGAAAATAAATAATGCTGTATATTTGTGTCTGGAAGGTCGCCACTGGTGACTTGCAGTAAAAAACAGGTCACAAAATGAAAGATAGTCACATTGGCGAAAATTTTAGTCACCAGCCCTGCAAAACAAGACAGAGTTCCTTGTGTCAACCAATAAGAGCTAAATTTAAAAGGAGTAAAATATAATATATAAAAGAGTGAAATATGATATACCTATCTCCTAAAGGTATAAATGGAGCTTCAGCATAGAATCTATAAGGGAAGCTGTGGCTCCAGCAGATCTGGACTCGGAAGGAGCAGAACATCTCCAAGTCTGATGACTGTCCATCCCAAACAATCCATCCGAAGCAAACGGTGATGGTACAACTCAAAAACTGAAATCCAGACCACATATGCCACATATTTTCTGTTTTAGGTAAAAACAGAAAACATTCTAGGTTCACACCATAAACCGAGAGTCCAGGTTCACATACTGAACCGGGAGTCCATGTTCACGCAGTTAAACACTCCAGGTTTGCACAGTGAAACAGTTCAGGTGAACACACAGTGAAACGGTTGGAAACTTACATTTTCAGAAGCTCAAGTAAAAGGAAAAACTGCATCAGATTTGCGTTGTGAATATAAATAGATGTGTGTGAGTGTGTCGAATTGTGTAACCTTTTTTTTTAGGCCAAGCGTGGTTAATTTTATTGTACTATTTCGAGCAACGACAATACATTTCTGAGGTGATTTTAATCCAATGATTCTACGTATTGCTCCTGCCCCACAGTAACTTAGGCCGACCACATACTTCAAACACTGCATTTCTGTTTAAATTGTGTCACGAGGAAACAGAGGATTGTTTTTCTGTATCTCCATAACTGTGTGTGATTGACCGAAAGACACAGGAAGTGCTTGTGGCTGTGACATAAAGAGCAAACACTGTTTTCAGGCCTGTCTAAACATGCTCCGGTCTTATCACACCGTCAAACTATTTTGTGACACAGCAGAAGTCCCAGAACTAGTCAGCCCGCTCTAACTGACTGACTGCGTGTCTCAGGCCTGCAAAGCTTCCATCACACACATCTTCTGTTTATGCTTCATTCAAGACCGCCACTATGGAGGACACACACACACACACACACACAGTTGTTTTTGCAGCTCTGTGGGGACTCCAAAATACTCCAGTATAGGAGTTGAAACATTAGGACACCATTATTTAATAGACTTTCAGAAATGGTTTTAACCTGAACATTTTTTTTGACACTGTGATTCCAAGAAAGAAATTTAACACACACATATTTAGTCAATCAGGCAACAGTCTCTCCCCAAACATTCTCAGCTGAAGATAAAACTGAGTGAGTTCTCCTTCAACATCTCTTCCTACGTCCCACAATCCCTTTTACAGAATTATTGAATCCAGTTGGAGGACTCAGCAGCCAACACAATTGGGGCAGTCTAATCTAGTTAAGTCTACCAAATCACAGTAACAGTTTTTCTCATGACACCACCTAAACATGCAGGTCCAGACCGTTCTCTTATTTTACAGCACATGGAGTTTGGAGTCCACTTCAAAAGTCCATTCAGGACAGGTCCCGTTTGCCTTTGCTGGTTTAACAGAAAAAACTAATTAGATTGCATCCAAAGTGTCATGTCTTATTGTATTAATGAATGCGTGTAAACTTGAATTTAACCATTGATTTTAAATCAGACGGGGTCAAACCGTCCAGGTTTACACAGTGAAACACTCCAGGGTCACACCTTGAAACAGTCCCAGTTCATCCGAGAGATTTTGAACAGGACAAGATAGTGAAAGCTAGAAGTCTGATCAGTGGAGGCTCCACTTCACAACTTCCAGTACTTAAAGGATCAGCTGCTGACATCTTGGTACCAGATATCGCAGCACCCCCTCTGAAGGATTGACAACAAAAAGAAGTGTAGTCATAATGTTAAGGTTGATTGGTGAACGTCACAGTATACTAAAACTCGGTGGTCTGGTGGATAAAGGACCCCCTAGGACTCCAAGATCTTCTGTCAATAACCAGGGCCAGGTGTGGAGCCCGCTGAACTCTTGTGGGCTCCTGCCCTCCTTACCCTAACTGCCACCGGGTTAAAGTTCACGCCATGAACTAAACCATATGTGATGGAGTTAAATACTGGCCACAGCGGACCAGTACCTCGACTACAGGTCATGGTGCTCACTGGTTCACCACCACTTCCTGCAAACGTTAGAATGCGTTTGCACATCCTCGGCTCGGTAAATAAATCAATGCACTTACTTTCCTATCACCTCACAGAGCTCGTACACGTCCTCAAACAGGACGTCGTCGTCCGCCATGGTCCGACCCCGTGCCCAACCGGATGTTACTGCTGGAAGGAGACGAAGGCCACGGCAGGTTTACCGGATGGATCCCGGTCCCCTCGGGTGTTTTTCTAATCCAGTCAGTGTCTGCTTCAATCGCACCCCCCTCCCCTCTCCTCTCCTCCCAAAACAGCGCGAGGCTGTGGGTGGATCTTCACACGGGGGCTCGGTAATCCAGTTTGTGGATCCACAGGTTCTGCCCCACCTTTCTTCCCGGTACTCCTGTATCACTGTGAAGACCAAACGTACTTGTTAAACCCGTAATCAGCTGCCGCTCCTGACCAGAGCCAGACCGCATCCGGCTCGGTCGCAGCTTGGATCCAGGTCTTGAGAGATGCTCGCCCGGTCCTCCTGTCGCCCCTCCACTCTGTACGTATCTTCGTCTGGTTGTGTTTATTCATGGACTGTAGCCTCAACGTTGAGCTGCGCGGAGCTCCCAGAGAGCAATACCCCGCCCACACGTCAGGATGTTATGAAACTGGCTCATGGGCCCCCATTCCGGCTCCGAATCCGCGCCAGGGTCTCCATTGGGTTCTGCCGATTTGAGCCAAGATGGCGGCTCGACTTGACTACTGTCAAGAATTTATCAGAGAAAAAAATTAAAACTAAATTAATGAAGTATGAGAGAGAATAAAGTAGAAGATAAATAAAGTAAGCATCAGAAAAAATAAATAAATAAAACATCAGCGAAAAATAAAAAATGAAAAAAAATGAACTATTGTATAAATAAATAAAGTACCATAGAAAAACAAATCTAAAAATGTATCAGAGAACATGAATAAATAAATAAAGTATCAGAGTAAAACTTCACTTCATCAGGATATACTCACATGCTCTTCGAGGACATAAACATACCCTTCTTGGAACTGCTTTAAAACAGTGTCTATTGTTTTTCAATATTATATTATATTATATTATTTTTAATATCATATGACATATTATGTATATAGTAAAAGTACATATTAAGAATAATGACCACGCACAATGGGGTGGAGATGCAACCTGAAATCGAGAATCCTTATTCTTTGAAATTCTGCCATGTTTATGCAGAGGGTTATCTGGCCTTTAACTTTTGCTCCAACATCTAAGAAATGTATAATATGTTATAACTGTACCTCAGAACCACAAGGTAGCTGATGATATCAAAATAATATTTTTTTTACAGTTTAAGTGAACTGAAATTATGTTAGCTGCCAGTATTATTAACCTTAGATCAACTGGTTCACGTTAGGTAGTTTTATCTAGTCTTAACAATTCAGATTAGCGAAGGCTTGCCAACGGTATTCTATTACATGCATACAGTTCATTAGCCAACTAACTCGCTTGCTAACTTTCCCACACAAAAATCATGCTATTTAGTAGTATTAGTAGTTATATCAACAATTGCTGATATAAATGTTTGGGAAATAAAATCCAGTCATTTCTACCAATGTTTGCTGGAAAAAATAAGATAACACTTTAAAATTAAATTTTTTTTTTTAATTTTTAAATATTTAAAAATGTTAATCTGAACATTAAACCTCCAATCCTTTGTGCGGGTTGTCATTTTCAGTTTTTATAATATAATAATGTGTAAATATATATACATTTCTCTTTTTTTTTTAAGACCCAACATGCTGTGTTTGAACAAACCAATGACTGGGTTGATCCCTTTTTGACCCATTACTGGGTTGACAAAATATCCCAAATTAGCTCATTTTTGAACCAACTGTTTTTACAGTGTAATGATCAGATACATTGTCTACATTTTGTATGGGACACTGGATCCAGAATTCAAAGATTCCATAAATAGATATGTAAATTTGCTAAAAAGAAAACATAATCCAGTGTGTTCAAGAAATAAACTGAAAAATGATATTCAAACTAAGCCTTTGCTGGCCTCTCCGACAGGATATATCCCAGAAAAGTCCCCAATCTCCTGCGTTGTACAAGCCATCCCCCTGATTGATGGAATATGAACTATTAGAGTAAAATATAAAATAGGTGTGAGTCTATTCATATGTGCCGAATTTGGAAATGATTAGAACAATGGTTGAGAAATGATGGGCTGAACACTTTTGAAGCTAAAGCTCGCCCCAGTGTTAGAAATATAAAACCGACCTTTTCCAAATTCATCGAGCTCTTCCTCGCACTAAGGTCTATTAGAGTATCAAATTGGAAAATGATCCATGAAAAACATTTTGAGTTATGTTCGAAAAAAAGTGATTAGTAAAAAGCTCCCCCAAGTGAGTAAAATATGAACTATTCGATTAAAACACAATGTATATAAGATAAATCCTCTTGACTCGATTTATATGCACCCAATTTGGACTAAATTTTGAGAAAGTTTGAGAAAAAAGGGCCCTTGACCTTTTCAGAGATAAAGCTCGCCCTACTGTCGGAACTACACAACTTATCTTTCCAAATATCAACACGTTTTTTCGCAGGTGGAAGGTCTGTGTAGTCATCAATTCTGAAAACGATCCATGAAATATTTTTTGAGTTATATATGAAAAACGGTGTTTATCAAAATAGCCCTCTTCACGTTGTTCCAAATGCACCAGATCTGGATTCAATCCGGCTAACAGTTGAGAAATTATGACCTGACAATTTTGGAGACAAAGCTCCCCCTAGTGTTAGAAATATACAACTGAAATTTCCCCACAGCACTTCAGGTCTACAGTATATGGGTATACAATTTGAAAATGATCCATGAAATTATTTTTTGGAGTTATTACATTTAAACAAGGGATCTGTGATGATGGACGTGGCGTGTATGATGATTCCATAATGTCCCTGACTTTTCGGGGATATAATAATTTTAGTAATGAAATATTATATAGTAATTCTTCTTATTATTTTTATTATTATTCTTACCATGATCATTATTATAGTGCTTTTTTGTTTTCCCCACACTGTCTGTTATTTATTGTATTTAATTTATTCCTTTATGTTGCATCATTTTTATCAAATTGCTCTTCTTTTGGACTGGTTTTAGTCTCCCATGCAGCACAGAACAGGTGCTGCATGGGAGACATGTGAGCTCATCATAAAGACAGATGCCTTATTTCATATTTTGTTTGCTTTGGGGGGTACATATTTGCTGATTGCTCATTAATGCTGCATGAATAACTATGCAGAGTTTGTAAGAGCTTCTTCTTTTATTAATGCCTTTTCAACATAAAGATTTCAGTGTGATTATATAAGGCTCATAGCAGGTATTGTTTCTCTCGCTCTAGGTACATGACTACTCCTGTAAGCACAGGCCACTAGGCCTTTTGACCGTGGCCATCAGGTGCGGCTGAGCTGCAATGAAGTGATGAGCAGGGGACAATCTGGCAGAGGAATAAGGGAAATCAGGACAACGGAGAAAATCTTATCTCCAACAAACACATCCTCTACACTCAGAGGGGCGCTGTCTGAGTGCATGTGTGTCTGTGGGTGTGTCTATCCTCAGAAATCACACAGCCAGAACTATTGGTAATAGATTGCTTATATGCACCTGTACAGCACTGTACACTAAAAAAAAAAGAAAACATTATAAGGAGGCTATCTGCATCTATTTATTTTATTTGCATAATCATGTTTGTAAAATGTATGTAGTAACATTTTCAAGTTAGATGAAACACATTTTAAGTTTTTAACCAATTGGTTTACAGTGTGCATGTGCAATCATTTCATCGGATTAATAAGCTGCATGTGCACCAACTATTTTTGTCTCAATCAGTGGGCGTGTGTTTGTGTATACGTCAATCAGCAATAACATTACAACAACAGACAGCTGACAAGAATAACATTAATTATCTGGTTACAGTGGGAGGGACATATAAGGTCGCAGGTGAAAATTTCACCTGCAGGAGGAAATGTTCAGGAGAACATTTCTTCCTGAAGTTGATATCAGAAGCAGGAGAAATGAACCAACATGGGAATCTGAACAACTGTGACAAGTACCAGATTATGACGGTAAAAGGAATGGTACAGAATATCTCCAGAACTATAGCAATGAATTAAAAAAAAAAACTGTCAACAGCATTGAAAAAACATTCTTTGGACATGTATAATCTCTTATCGTGTGAAAACAGTGATTAAGTAACATGGGTTACAAATGTTGTGAGGAATAAGATTCAAGATTTACTTTATTATTAATCTGGCTATACATCAGAAAGGTACAAAGCAGAACAAAATTATATTGAATCTGCACTCCATAAAGAATAAGAGATCACAAAAAGTAAAAGGATTAGAAAAAAAAGTAAAAGGTAATCTTGATAATAACTACAAAAAGCATCCAGAGAGTGCAAATCTCAGCCAAGGCACAACAGTAGCCAAGGTTTTAGAAAAACGTAGGCAGATTCCTTCATCAATGTCTGAGTTATTGCCAGCCTCTAAATCTACCACCAACTCCAACAAACTCTCAGAATATCTCTCAAATACTCTAGCCAGTCATCTCTTGCACCTTCCACAGAGCTAAAATACAAAAAAATACTCCTTATATTATCTCCCAGTCCTTATCTCCCAGTGACGAAGAAAACGTTATTATGACTTTCGTCCAGATGTCATGACGCTACATCACCTAAATTTAGTGAAGTCTAGGGTTTGTCGAACACTACCTCTGGGTTAAAATTCATGCAAATCCGTCAATTATATTATTTATGAGTTATTGCCAAAAATGACAAAAATTCCCCATCTGTCAATGGTAAAGAAAATGTTATTATGACATCCCAGTGTGACGTTATGACATTCATTCAACGATTCATTCATTCATTCTGTTTTATCCGTAACCTCTTATACTGTTCAGGGTTGCGACGTCAAGCCATAAAGTCATTAAATTGTAATAATCTCTAGGGTACGGCAAAAAGTACATCTCCGCAAAATGTTATTGGGACTTGCTGTCTTTAGGGTTATTTCAGGGTTATTTCATTAGGGTTATTTCCCATTATTTCACCAAGATTGAATCATCGCTAGGATATTCCAAAACATAACCCTGCGTAAAAGTTCATGTAAGTTCAACCAATTTTTTTTCCCGTAATCCTGCTAAGAAACAAAGAAATAAACCAACCAAAGTAATAAGTGATAGAAATTTCACACACTAGCAGGACTGTTGCAAGTGGCCGATCTCCATTAAAAAAATTATTAAAATCTAATGTTATTGCACATGGTAAGGATATTGCAGATATGCATTTTAGCGTCAGTATCAGTAAAGGCAATGAATCAATGATCACTGAAGCCTCTCTGCTTCTTCCTGCTCTCCTCGTGAGGATGGGTCTGTAGTTGAGAGGAGGGCCTTCATGCTCTGTAATATGTTCTGTAGTTTTTTGTGACGTCCATACTAATGGCCCCAGTCGGCATGATTTAAGTCAGTTTAATGTTTGAATCTCTTGTAAGAGCATAATAAACATCAGTATCTCTATAAACCAGCAGCAGGTCATGGAGACGTCATCATTAAGCCCAATGGGAACATTTTTTTACACGACAAAGGAGGCTGCTTCAGACGACATCATCACTTTCATCGATGATATGATCCTCAGGTCAGAGGGTGTCATCGCTTTCCAGTTGTCTCATTATCAGCCTCTCAATATGATGACCCTTCTCAGACGTTGGTCTACAAATGTTGTTTCAGGAAACACCTGAGGAGCTGCTCTCTAAAGAAATCAGGACAACTTTATACTGATTTAACCGACCAGGACACAACAGCTTGACAATTGGGTAAAAATATAGCCATTATTTTTTGCTTCTCATGAGAACAACTGACAACCTGAAGGCTATTAGAGGACAAGGCTTGGTGTGGTAGGAAAGCTTACCGGGCCCACCCAGATAACCAACTGGACACACTGCAAATACAGCAATACTAAAAAGAAGCCAAATATTCATAAATTATAATCAAATTATGTAGAAATGAGCGAAAGTAAATCTGCCATTGGGTAAGAAAATGTTGTTGGGCTTTAATTCTTAGGACAAGCATAAAAATATTTCCATTCATAATTTGTATATTTATTAATCACATTGTAGTCAGAAATTGTAAAACAAAGTGAAATTTTCTCTGTATGTGACCCATCCCTGAGGAGCGGTGGGCAGAGCCTGGGAAGCGCCCGAGGGTTTTGTATTGGGGTTCAGGGTCTTGCTCAAGGACCCTACAACCTGTAGAATGCTAGGCTTGGTCAGCAGGTCGACGGCAGAACCTTCGAAATGTCTCCCAGTCTGATATTCTGACTGGGAGACGACTGCTCCCCCCACTGAGATACAGCCGCCCACCCAAGTTTAGCTAAATACAAGAGATGAAAAGAATTTTATTTTAAGACTGATTTACTAAAAATTATTATTTTAGTCCCTTGATTGAACTCGGACCCCTGTCCACAGCTAAAAACTCCGACAATGGACCAGACAGCATCAGCACTGGACCACGGAGCCATGCAAGAAGGTGGTCTCATCTGATGGATCAAGTTTTCTTTTACAATACGTGGACGGCCAGGTGCGTATGTATCACTTACCTGGAGAAGAGATGGTACCATTATACATTATGGGAAGACAACAAAGTGGGGGAGGCATTGTGATGCTTCAAACCCTGATCTGTGAGGGCGTAAATGACAGCACAGTGGCATTAAAAACAGACATACGCAATATTAGACCAGTAGTTCCAATCTTATGGCTGATTGGGGTATAGCGTTTGGGATCAGGGTTCAAATCTGGTCTCAAGCTTTAATTTGATTTCAGTAGAAGCCTGGATCTGGTCTAAATTCTAGCAATTTTTTTTAGGCTTAATTCAACATATAAAATATGTATCTGTATTTAAATAAAGCAGGTTTTATACGTTAATAACTGAGATGCTCCTGGAGAGATTTATTCACCCACAGATTTAGATCTGCTGTTGTCCCCGTCCTAACTGTAAATAATAAGCTAAGTTAACATTTTCTGCCTGTAGCTACATATTTAGCGGTTTAGTGGTAACATTCCTCAGCAAATATTTGGCAGAAAATCTTTTCAGTGAGTATGAACACACAATTGGAATATTAAGTTCTCCTGCTCAGCAAAGAAACATAAAAATTCCATCAAACACACTTTGTTATTCTGCATATTGGTCAATCGCAGAGCTGAAAACATAAACAACTGGGGATATAGGTCACGCTGAAAACACACTTTCACACAGACGCACACACACACTGGAACATATGACAGATTCTTCAAAGGAAGGGAGGCATAAGGGCGGATTTGATTTGGGTGCTGTTGGTGTGTACCGAAGTAAAGCTCATTTCAGCACTTTATCTCCTCTACTGCCTCATGGGCAACTGTCTCAAGGAAGGAATTAAGCTATTAAAACTCACATATGCACAGACACACACACAGACACACACACACTGTAATGTAATTGGTTTGAGACTACTTGAAAAGCTTAATTGGCGGAAAAGTTAATAGTGGAGATTTATCCCTGTTTATTTCTCACTACTTCGGCTGTTCCCTTTAGGGGTCTCTACAGCGGATCATTTGTTTCCATCTTGCCCTGTCCTCTGCATCTTCCTCTGTTACACTAACCACCTGCTATCCTCTCCCACCACACCCACACACCTGCTCTTTGGTCTTCTCCTTTTTCTCTTGCCTAGCAGCTCCTTTTCCAGCATCCTTCTACGAATGGATCCACTATCCTTCCTATCCACGAGTCCAAACCATCTCAATCTGGCCTCTCCGACTTTGTTTCCAAGACATCTAACCCAGGCTGTCCTTCTGATGTGTTCGTTTCAAATCCTGTCCATACTCCTGACTCCCAAAAAACATCTGAACATCTTCAACTCTGCCTCCTGTCTTTTGGTCAGTGCCACAGTCTCTAATGCATACAGCAGAGCTGCTCTCACTACCATGTCGGAAACCTTTCCCTTCACTCTTGCTGCTACTCTTCTGTCACTGATACGTCCTGACACTCTTCTCCACACACACTCCACCCTGCCTACACTTACTTCTTCACCTCTATTCCACACCCATTGCTTTTAACAGTTGACTCCAAGCACTTAGACTCCTGCACCTTCTCCACCTCTACTCCTTGCATCCTCACTGTTCCACCTGTTCCACCTGTTCCACCTGCGTCACACACTGACCTTCATACCTCTTCTGTCCAGCACATACCTTCACCTCTCCAGGTTTTCTTCCACCTTCTCCCTGCTCCCACTATAGATCACAATGTTATCCACCAACATCATAGTCCACGGAGGCTCCTGTCTGACCTCATCTGTCAGGCTGTCAATCACCAGTTGAAACAAGAAGGTGCTCAGAGCTGATCCTTGGTGCAGTCCCAACTCCACCTTGAACAGTTTCTCTAAATCCCAGAAGACACAATTCAAGTCCTTCTGTCCTTCTCTATGCTTCTCCATCACCACTTTCAAAGCAAACATCTCATCTGTAGCGCTCTTTCATGGTATGAAACCATACTGCTGCTCACCCTGTTCATATACTCCAAAAACTAGAGAGGCACGAGAGCGGACACACACCTGTCCATCCAAGGAACCTGTTAAACCCATAAGAACCCAGACCCATTTCTCTTTAAAGAAACGTTATGGGGGGTATAAAATCGACCAGCTGAACCACATCGAGCTAATGTCTGAGATCATTTTTTGAATGCTGCCCTTTGTTAGCAAACTGTAATGTTACCTACACAGAGCCTAACTCATTTGAAAATACATCTACTAGACTTTCTTTCCTTATAAAAACAAATTTCGGTGTTTTATTTGAGTAATTCAACGCAACACTTTGCTGATTTGGTTTTTACAAAATTAATATCAAACATTTATTCAAAATGTGTTGTCAATACTGGTTAGGTGTAAAGCAGGGGATAATATTAAAGCATTAGAATCAATAATTAATTTGAATCTTACCATAAACAACAAAATACACAAGAAAAGTAGCACTTATGGACTCATGGACGAGTTTGAAATCAGAGATAAAGCTGGTTGAGGAACTTAACATAGTAGATAAATGCTCTGTCATACTTGTGTCACCACGATATCTGATGGGTTTAACAATTAATGGAAGCTAGCCTTTCCTGGATGGATCCCGGACACATGCACAATGTCCTCCAGAGGTTTTGGCACCCTTTAAGCAAATGAGGGAGATGCCTTTATAACAACTTCTGCTCAAATGTCAAAGTTGATGATAGTCAATGATGAAACAGAGAATTTTAAAAGGCCATGGGATCACCTTTTTATTCATATTTTTCACTCCACCATACTGACTAATTATATTCATAGACTTTCCTGTAATGGTAAAGAATGATGCTGTATGTTTATATAAAACACCTTTAATAAGTAAAAAAAATGATAGAGTTCCACTCAGTCTTCCAGAACATTGGCATTTAGATTGAGACTGTCCTCTGTGAAGTAATAAAATACCACTGAGAGCTGTAGGTCCAGCTGATAAACATGTAACCTTCATAAACATCCTCCTCAGTGACTTTTTGGAGAGTCTGGATAGAGGAGGCTGTTAGGGATTCACAGGGCCTGCGGGAGATTAAGCTGGAGAACTGCAATTAAACCACGACACAACTCTCTGTCTCTCCCCCTCCACCTTCCTCTCTCCTACCTCATCCCAGACTCAGCCGTGCACTGGTTACTATGGAAACTACTTCTCTCCTCCACGGCTCTCCGTCTCTTCCTTCTTCAGTCACTCTTGGTCTTTATCTCTTGACCTCCATTCACACCACATAGTCAACCTGCTTTGCATGATCTCTTTATCAGCCAGCATCTTTCACCTTCATCATCACCCTGCCTCTCAGCAGCACCTCTATAATCTCATTACTCTCTACGGCGTTCCCCCTGTCTGATGTTATCTGTCCGGCTGCTGCGGCACCAACACAAATGTCAACTCTAAGTTAGTGCAGAGAGGAACAATAACGGAGGCAGAAAGAGGGAGAGGAAAAAGTAAGTAAGAAACAGAGAAGCTAGAGACAGCATATTCATAAAGATATTAACACAGCCTAGTGATGTCCTAAACAGTATATTCTGATCAGCCAATAGATTAAAAGCATCTGCCTTATCTTGTGTAGATCCCTCTTTTTGTGGCTAAAACAGCTGTGTCACTGTATGACTGCTTTCTATCAAAACCAACTGTTTCATCAGTCTCTGCTACAATTCAGAGCTTCTGTCAGATCAGACAACACGGGCTAGTCTTCACTCATGATCCTGGTTTTCCTTATTTACACCCAAGAAGACCTGCAGATCTGGAGATGCTCTGTATTGAGGAGACATGGACGGAAAGAAAAACAGAGTGAATGAATTTGTGTGCTCTGTATTTGGTATCATGCAATTAGTAAAAGATTGGACATAGCTGTTTTAGTGCGGCGCATGTCTCTCAACATGTTTGTTTTTCATTCTTTCTCTTACATCATTGGTGGAATAGCATACTGTAGAGCACACAGGGTGTCACAGCATCAGAAGAAATAAACTGGCTTGCAGCTGATTGCCACAGACTTTGAGGTGTCAACTCTTGTAAAGACGCATTGTTTTCTGTAGGATGATAAAAGGTTGTTTTTTTTGCATTAAAACAACACCAGCCTTAAATGTCTGAGTGTTTTTCATTTGTGTTCTCTATTACACTGACAGCCTTCCTCTGACTCCTGCAGAGGTCCACAGGAGCAGGACCACTAACCCAACTATCTGCTGTGCTGCCCACAGTGCCAGTGAGCAGCGGAGCGTGTGGATGGGGTCAGGCCTTGGGGACTGGAGATGAATAGTGACGCTTCCATCCGTGAATAGTGAAGAGAGGAATTACAGTTGCAGAGGCTAATTTCCTTTGCATTGGCGATATCTGAAGGTCTGTACCGACGTATGCCTCTCGTCTGCATGTCTCCCCCTCAGGTACTTAGCGCTCCAAATGCAAGGATACAAATTGTTCTAACAAACGATGCTGTCTCTATCTTTACTGTCGGTCTGAATAAACAAAGAGTGCGATACTAAGAGATTCTTCATTTAAATGCTAGCCTGTTCGGTCTCCTTATGATCAGCGATGACATCATCAGGATTTTGTTGACTCTACTGCTTGTCAACACAAGTGTCTGCGCGTCTTTTACTTAGGAGAGAGACGGCACCGGTATGCAATATAGAAGGAAGATAAGCCGGGGGAGGCACAAGCACGTGTGATGCTTTGGACAATGATCTGCTGGGAAACTTTGGGTCTTACCATTCATGTGGAGGTTCCTATGAGACGTAGCACCTAAGAGTATTTAAGAGTGAACTGCATCAGATTTTAAGACTAAATCTAAGATAAAACAACCCGTAGAAACACAACCAAGCTGCTTTAGAAACTGGTTCCAGCTGGACTCACCACTTCAACAGACCATCTTCAGAAGCACAAAGTTGGCTCCTACATCCCACCAGTAGCACACTATGCCAAAATCAATAAAACTTCCAGAAGGTCATTTAAATTAAGCAGTCTGAGAAGGGTTCCTAAACTATGTCGAAGGTTCTGGGACTCCACATATCCATATTGAGAAATGTTATTTACCCCAAAAAATTGGCTGTAATTGCATCATGGGAGATTGGCGAGGAGAAAGACTGTGCAGACCCAGAACAACATTAATGATGGTCTGAATTTTCCCACAACACACCTTGGTGACCCTCAGAGCTTCAGGGAAAACCTTCTGTGGACTGATGAGTGGAAAGTGTGGAAGAAAATCAGATGGATATAGAGAAAGCCGACATGTTCTGGCTCGTTGTCTGTAGATGTTCCTTTACTCATTGGGCTCCCTGAGGGTATATTAACCCAACCAACAGACTGACAGATAAGTCTTTTCTATCAGAGCTCCTGAGAAAATTCCCTAAAATGTCCTTACCTCTTCTGCCCACTCTTCTCCAAAGATCTTAACTCTCTGCATTTTCTTGCTGCATTCTCGCGTTTGTCTCTGTGCTCTGACAGAGTGAGTTATGCGGATCATTACCGGGCTCTGAATCAGAGTATCTCCTCTGTATTTTATCAATGTCACTGAGGAACCATTCTCAGGCTAATGGTGCAGCTCACCAGATCTGCCATCTCTCTGGAAAATCAGACTAAAAATAACCAACACAACATACAAAGCATTTTCTCAAGATTCAAAGAGGATTTTTATTCACTTAAGTGTGCTAACAGACAATTCACTTGAGGCAATGCCTACAGTGAATAATCTGTGATGAGGTCAAGGATACTACAAGTGGCTGAAATGAGCTTCTTCAAAATGTGGCTGGGCCCATTCTTAGAGATAGGGTACAGAGCTTAGACATCCGGAGAGAGCTCAGATTAGAGCCGCTGCTCGTTGTCATTGAAAAGAGCCAAGTGAGGTCGTTCAGGCATCTAACTAGGATGCCTTCACGACGTCGCCTTCAGGAGTTTTTTCAGGTATGGCCAACAGGGAAGAGACCCTGAGGTAGACCCAGAATTCGCTGAAGGGACTATATCTCTAATCTGGCCTGGGAAGGCCTCGGGATCCGCATAGATGAGCTGGAGAGTTTTGCTACAGAGGGGGATATCTGGAAATCTTCTTAGTATACTGCCACCGCTACCAGGCCCCGGATAAGCGGAAGAAAATTGTAGATGGATGGATTCAGTCATACACAGTACATCATAGTGAAACTGGGCCTATGCTATTGTCCCTGACAGCAATGGTATATACAAGAAACGGCCCCAATCCCCTGCATTGTACAAGCAATCTCCCCGATTGCACTCTTCAAATTTAATGTGAAACTTTATTTGAATACAATTTTTTTGTAAAATTGGCTCCCCCTGGTAAGTAAAATATCGACTATTAGAGTGAGATATGATAAATACAAGATAGATCTCTTCGAGCCAATTCATATGCACCAAATTTGGACTAAATCTAATTTTTTATATTTTCAAACATAATTACATACTCTAAAACATTTAATTATTGTGTAAAGTTTTATTTGATTCCAAATTAAAATAAGACTAATCTTAAGAAAATCTTTGGAGGTAAAGAGACAGAGTACTTTCAAGGTGAGGGTTGTAAAAAGAGCTCCCCCTAGTGGGTAATATATAAACTTCACAGTAAAATATAATACATACAAGATAGATGTGCTCTAGTCGATTCAAATGCATTGTATACATTGGGGCTAAATTGGACATACGCTTGCAAAATTATGTCCCAAACATTTTTGGACATAAAGCTCCCCATTGTGTTGAGAATATACAACCAACCTTTCCCTGTGTACTATAATTATAGTATTAAAGAATTAGTGTAGCCAGACAGACATATAGGGAAAGAGAGAGAGAGACATACTTAGAGAGAGAGAGAGATAGATAGTTAGATAGAGAGTAGGTTTAATAGTTAGTAGAACAAGTTTAGCCGAATACGCTTAAGAGTTTCCCGTATACTTGTAAGTGCAAGTATTTCTTGAATTTAATTGTGTTAAGTATTTATCTGGTAAGTACATAAAATGAAGTATGCTAGTAACCCACATAAAAATCCCCTCTGCATGCTGTAGGAAACTGTTGGGGGGAGGTTCTGGTTGTTCATGGATGCTGGTTGGTGGGTCCCTGAGTCCCACATCCCTGCCATCTGATTCCAATACAGTCTGACGAACTGGGAGGCAAATTGAGCGTGTAAGGTTTCATATCCCACCGAGCTGCAGAAGCGGGCGGAGCTCTAATAAAAGGAGGACAGCGTGTCTAAATGTGAGGGCGGGATTTTTTACATTTATTTGTTTTTGTGGTGGGTAAGAAATGAAGAGAAACAGCAACCACCGCTCCATCAGACTGCCAGTGCAGCCTCCCTCACAAAAAAGAAGTTAATTCAAGTCAGCTATTAATATATTTCCTCTAAGCTAAACAACAAAAGTAAAATAAGTATACTTGGCTTATATATTATCTTGCTGTCAAAACAAACAGACAAACAGAGAAAAGAACAGGAGAGAAAACAAACATCCTTCCTTTGCATAGTTGATGGACTTGATGTGTTGGTTTTTGTTTGCTTGGATTTACCCAACAGGAAGTGGTCAGAGGCTGGCGACGTTCTGCAGCTGGTCGCAGTAACTCAGTTTGATGTGGCGGTCTGAGATCGTTCGAGCCTCTGGCTATCACAGCTCAGTGATGAGAGCAACTTAAATACGTGCCATGTCACCACCACCAAAGGTCGCCCCTTGATGACGTGACCTCACCCCTGACCGGGATACAGGTGCCAGCGAGCCTTCGTGCGTGACTGTACCCAAACCTTACAGAAATGACAGCAACAGATTAGAAAACAGAGAACAAATATTTTACTCTTTGAACAGCACTATTAAATCTGTACCGTGACTTGTTGGTTGCGCTGCCTAGTGGTTAAACACATACACTGCAACAACTCACATCCATAATCAGGCAGTTTCTGTGTTCCAAGATCAACTTTGTCACCCAGGATGTCCATCACAGGTACACAGCAAATTAAATTACATTGCACCTGGCTCCATAAAAATTTAAAGACATCTGAAAAAGTAATTGACACAACAAACAAAAAAAGGTCCTCATGCCACCTTCATGGAGTCTGTTTAGGACACTATCTTCTTCTCCTCCTCCTGTTTAGGACACTATCTTCTCACGTAAAGGAGAAGATACCGGTCCTGCTCCTGGGTTATTGTCCTTCCACGTTCCTGTCCAGCTCTGCTGATGTAATGGCCGTCTCCTGGTATCTCCTCCACGCTCCTGAGACTGTTCCAGGAGACACAGCAAACCTTCTTGAGACGGCACACGTGTGTTCAGCCGGACTACCTGGTCCACCTGAATGGGCTGCAGGTACCACATCATGCCACCAGTAGAGACAAGGACACGAGCGAAATGCAAAACTAGAGCATAGGACAATAAAGTTTGGGAATCATTGACAGAGGATATTAAAGTGTATTTAACACTGTTATAGATGATGTCTAAGTTTGGAGACTCGTGACAAGATGGCGTACAGGTTTGGGAAACACTGACAGGGAGGACCTAAACGTTTGGGAACCCTTGACAGAGTATGGAAAAGTTTTGGGACTACTGACAGATGTTAAAGTTTGAGAACCACTAACATGGAGGATGTAATAGTTTGGGAAGCATTAGAGTTCCCAAACTTACATATCCTCTATGTCTTACAGAACATTAACGTTAGGTTACCACTGACAGAAGATATGAAAGTTTGGGAACCACTAACATTGAATACATTGAAGTTTGGGAACCACTGTCGGAGAAGATGTAAACATTTGGGAACCCTGACCGAGAGTATGTAGAAGTTTGGCAACCACTGATCTAAGAAGTCAGTGGACTGAAACAGGAAATAATTCAAAGAAAACATTTAGCCTCTAACTTTTTTTAAACTACAGAATTTTAACATGACCTTCTGCAGCCAGTCAGCCTCTCTGCTTGAGACAAGCATAACAACCATTCACTCAATCAGTAACTTGTGACAGAGTTCACAAGAGGTGGTATGGTATGACATCATCATCGGATCAGCCAATCACATTAGCTTTATTTTATTTCAAAATAAGAGAAGATGTATTTAAGACAATGCCTGGATGAGTGTGGTGAACCACAAAAAAAGCCAGGAGACAGTTTTTGACAAAACTCTGATTTTTATTGTTGGGTTAGGAGCTCTACCATCATCTCCCGCTTTCAACAAATACACACTCTTCCTGCCCTCTGTCTGTTTGGGTCACCGCCTCGTTTTAAGTCCAGCAGCTACTGACTGAAGGTCGAGCTGGAAGTTGTTGGTGAAATATATTAAGTAATTATTTCCTAATCCGGTCCTTTGACAACTATGCGACAAATAAAGGAAACATTTTTACGATCTGTTAGGAACTTCAACCTGCTGTAATCTGAGCCCGGGTCTGGAGAAAGGGTCGGGTCAGAATCAACACAAAAACACTAATCTCTTCCAGAAGAAGCTTCTATTTATTATTACTGCTCTACCCATGCAGGCAAGGAGCAGTGGCCCAGAACACAGTAAGAGAAAAAGACACCAAAGGGTTAGTCCTCAGAGCAGCAGAACCCAAGAACTGTTCCTACTAAACTCAGAGAGAGAGGATGGGACTGCTGCTGTCAGCGTTCTACATCTGCTGGGTGGAGTTTCCATTCCAGGTGTTGTTGTCCTCCTCGCTGTCCTCCTGATTCCGGAACCGGCAGATCTTACCGTCTTTCTTGAAGTCCTTGGGCTGCTTCTCCACTGTGTGCTTGGAGAGAGTTTCTCTGAGGAGACACAGAGAGAGAGGGACAATGAGAACCACCTTCTCTATTTAAAGATCACTGATGGTTTTTATTGCAGTGGGAGCTCAGTTCTAGTCCACCCATCAAGACCAGATGTGTGGAGAGACTCGCAGATCAAGAAAAGCAGTCAAACATGCTGCAAGTAGAGACTGCTTCACCATATGGATGGTTAAATGATCATCCATATAGTGATTCAATTGAAGATGATGATTAAAAACGATAATTATTATGTTATTATTATTATAATAAGGTTAAGAATATAAACAGCAAAAAAACACAAACAACTTAGGGAAAAATTGGGCATTAAAAAAGGAGAAATAAAGAAAAGATCAAAAAGTGGAATGAAGTAAGAAAAAAATTGCAATCTTTAGAAAAAATAAAGTACTTAAACCATTCAAACATATATGAACAAAAACAAACAGCTTTAAATAAAAATTAACAATCTCTATATATATATATATTTATTCATATTTATATTTATTTATAAACATCTATCTCTATATAAATCTATCTACTTTATCTATCTATCATATCTCTTTCAGCTGAATTGTTTTTTAGTGAGAAACTAAGAAATTATTTGAAAGAAGATTCTCTAAAGAAAGCAAAATGTAAAATGTCCCAGAGTGTACTGCAAGCTGACAGCTGGTTGTGTATCTTGTGGTGTCCTTATCTTTACATCCTTGTTTTCAATGACTGCAGCTCAGAGGTGCAGAATCTGACTCCTGTTTTTGGTTGATGTCCAGTTCAAACACAGCAGTTTAGTGTTTCTACATGAAATTGAGTGGGGATGTCTCTCACCTCTTTCCTGAGTTATTGTAAGAGCTGGACTGTTGGGCAGGGCCACTGGGTGCTGGTCCTTGTGGGGGGGGTGTTGCAAATAGGAAGGAGCTGAGGAACTTCCATACAGCCAGCAGAGGATAGAGGATTGTGCCCAGGACTGCCCAGATCCCCGTCTCTGAGGACTGGACCACTGCGTTGGCCGACCTGCTGGATTGCTGAGAGGGAGAGCTTTTATTTAAGAGAGACCCAGCTGACTTTCAGGGACGCTTATAGGGTTAATTCAATAATTTATCACTTAATCATATTTGTTCAGAGCCAGTGTGGTTGTTTCCCATAACAATGATGAGATGAAGCTATGAGTCCACACAAATGAGAAACTTAACTTCCATCAGAATCAATAATGGTCAAGTAAAGAAGGTAGAAGGCCCGACAGGCACATAGAAGATTATGGGTCTGTCGGGAAGACAAAGCTAAATGCTTTTACATAAGTAGGTTTTAAAGGCAGGTGTTTTACTTGCAGTGGAGTATGTTCACAGTGGGAGATTATTATTTTTACTCAAGTAATTATTTGGAATGCTTTATACAACACTGGTTATAGGGTTGTGGCTGAGCAATATACTGTACATTAGCCATGATAAGGAGCTGTGCCTTTCGATATTCTGAATTTTATACCAAAATTCTATCATGACTATCATGGCCACAGTCACAACTGCATAGTTTTTATCCTTCGGTGACTAGGACGTCCTGCTTGTATTGGGGAGTCGCACAAGAGAAGGAGACTTCTCTGTTAATGATTATTGGTGGTTTGGTCCTGTTGAAGTTCTGAGGTCCACTTCCATGGATTTGTGGGCGGTGGTCTGAGTGACTCCTGGAAGGTGAACTCTGGTCTACTTACTGGCAGAAGCACGAGGGATGCACTGGGAGCCAGTTCTAGCTCCAGCAGAGTCTTGTTCATGTCTTCATCTGTGAACTCCCGCCGAGGGAACATGGTGGCCAGGGAGAAGTTACTGTAGCGGTTTCCCACCTCCTGAGCCAAAGACAAGTATAAAACATTTGTCACCGTTACTGCCGGAAGCGCTTTATTATGGTGGTTGCAACATAAGACAAACACATGCAAATAGACAAAACACAGGCAATTTAAGAAAAAAACTTCATCAATTTGACAACACATGCGCAGTATTTAGAGAACACACTGCAAATACATCAACTGCATACTCATCAATTAGGATAACATCAATGTTTTCAAATGTATTGGATTAAAGTTTCATTGTGTAAATTTGGCAGGGGTGCTGCAGGCTCTCTACCTCTCTCCTTCTATACCTGATTCTTTCCTAAGCTCAACCGGAGCACCACCACAAAGGAAATGTGAGCAGGGAACAAGCGTTTGTTCCGGTTAGGTCTGTCCAGTTCACCTGCTGATATCAACTAGATGGGCCACGGACGGCTGCCAGTTCTGGAGTGATCGCTCCCCGGGAGGAGAGATGGCGCGCCTTTTAGCCCACGATCTCATGGAAGCGTCCTTAGGTCCTGGCAGGGATGGGGTGCTTTGAGCTGACAGAGGATTCTACATTTAAATGTTTCATGAGTGTTTATGTTTGCTTTGACAGTGAGACTTGGCATACAGTTACATTTTCATGTCCTAATTAATAAGTATGATCATCCATTTGTCAAAACACATTAACAAGATAAAAGACGAAATCCCTTTCCAGGGGTCTGTTCCAATATGGTGACCTCCATTTGACCTGCTCCACGGAAAAGGGCTTTGTCTAAACAAACATTAAAAAATATATTTTTACGTTCAGCTGAAAGTACACCAAATATTATGAATATTATTAATTCAAAGGGATACCCCTAAACTTTATACACTGGACCTTTAAGTGATGGTGCTCATTAAGCATCATCCTATGTTTTCTTAAATACATTTAGAATATTGTAATAACATATGCATAATATATTAACATTTTATGATAAATCTTTGTACTATTATACAATATATTTTACATATCAAATGAGAATACATCCTTATGTTAAATATTTTATTTTTTAACAATGCTCATTAAACACTGTTCTGCCTTACACTCCTCACACCAATCACACACACACATACATGCTTTTGTAAGCTGTTATTTAATATGTTTGTTACTCTATACTATCAGAATTTCTAAATAAAAGAAGATATTTTTCTACCTCAAATATCATAAAAGTTTAAAAATAATCCCTTCTTTTGTGTTGGTGGTGAATCAAGGCTTGCTAAGAAATCAAATTATCATTTTAAACCATGAAAAAACAACAACACCGGAGACACACCTGAGCAGCAAAGGTATGAGCCTCCTGCAGTCTGCTCTGGGAGGGGAACTGGTTGGTGAATGACGAGCCATCCGGGAGGCGGAACTGTATCCTCGCTTTGGTACTAAACACACACACACACACACACACATAAGATTAAAGTCCAACATTTATCAGAAACTGAACTGTTTTTTTATAATAATAATAAAAATAATACATTTTATTTATGACAAACTTCACATTTGGATCAAATCTCAAAGTGTTTCAAGGTAAAAGCATATAAAGCATCAGTAAAAAAATAAAAATAAATATATATATATATAAATATGAGCAAAAAGCAGCAATGTCGTCTGTGGAGCCCTCAGATGGTTGGGGAGGGCACTCCACAGACAAGGGATAGCAGATCAGAAAGCCTGATCAACCATGGTGCTGAGCTTATTCCCGGGGAGGAGGCAGGTTGATTGGGTAGAACGAAGGGATTGTGTTGAGGTCAGTGGGGGGAGTAGTTCTTTCAGGTAGGGGGTTACCATGGTGCAATGCTGAGTGAGGAGAGAGATCTTATATTCAATTCTTCTGGAGAAGGGGAAGCCAGTGAAGTGAATGAAGAATGAGGCTGATGTGTTCGGGTTTACGAACTCTCATCAGGATCCATAGAATATTGTTTTGAACATACTGAAGTCTTTGACGACTTTTATCAAGGATCCCGTCAGAAGTGCGTTACAGTAATCCAGTCAGGAGGAGACAAACGCGTGAACCAGCTTTTCAGCATCAGTTAAGGTGAGTGAAGAATGGAGTTTGGAAATATTTATGAGATGGTGAAAGGAGATCTTGCAGATGTGTTTGATGTGGGATTCAAAAGTGAGTTGAGGTTCGAATCTCTGATGTGGGGTGCCAATTAAAATTGCTTTGGTTTTGCAGCTGTTCAACTGGAGAGTTGTGTTTCATCCACACTTTTATCTCCTCCAGACAGTCGTTGTTGACGATGGAGAAGATACAGAGGAACATTTGTCAGTTTTCATGTAGATTTGCGTGTCATCAGCGTAGAAGTGAAAATATTGTTTTTGTTTTATCCATTTTGTGATTCTTATTTGTTGATTAGTCTCTCTCTCTCTCTTTTATGAGAAATTAGGAGGGGGAACAGTCCTGTCATCACCGTCTGGTCACCATTATTGACTGAAAAATGTACCTTTTATAATAATCAGTCTATATTCATCATATAAATATAACAGGTTAAAAGAGTGCCCTATTTCGTGCCTTGTTCCACAATTGGTTGATGTAACAGATTATCTGTTATCTGATTATTGTCCATCTCTCTCTATCTATCTATGTAAATATATTATGATATAAATATATATCATATATTTTTCCAAAGATAAGAACATTTTATAAACGACATGTCTTATTACCAGCTTTATTCTCCTCATTATTAATCTTGGATGAAGGTATTGATTCTGGGAATCAGCTCAACCAGATACTTAAATACTCACTTTAACTAAATCACCTTAAGTAAATACATTTTCAGTGCATGTAACTATATGGTTGGAGCGGTCATCTCCTAATCAGAAGATCAGCAGGTCAGCAGTTTGAGTCCAGAAGTCTTGCGGTCCAAGCAAATCCCTTATTGTTCAAATTTATAGTTTTAGGACCCATGTGTTTCAGTGGATAGATTTTTAAGCTTTTTTTTTTTTTTTTTTTTGTTAAGAACTCTAGCAAACCAAAATGTTCTTGCCCCATTGGTAGATTTCTTTTGCTATTTTCAAAACAATTTGTCATTAGCATGTTCCAAGTTAAAAAAAGAGGACGTGTCATCGTCTATCTCATCATTACTCAATGATTGATTACTGTTTCTCTTTCTCTTGATAGGTAGCCAAAGCATAAAGTCTCCCTCACTTCCTCTCCCTGAGTAAAGTCTCCCTCTTGACATCTTGCTCGACCTGACGAGCCTGCAGTTGGGCCAGTCTGGCAGACTTCTCCTCCTCCTGGGTTTTTGCGTAGCGTACTGCTCTTTCAGCTCGGTCCTGCAGCACAGAAGAGAGGGCATGTAAATCAGTCATACCACATCATCAACCATTAGCTCTAGTAGCCTAACTGGATGTCACTCATCTACCAGGTGGAAGGTGGTGGGATTTGTGGGAAAATCAATTATCCAACTTTTCTGTGCTGTTTCAACAACCGGGCCGTGGCTACATAGGACCATCAAGGCGCTGTCTGTGAGGCTGAGACTGGCAAATGCCCATCCCATAAACTAAAACAATGTCACAGTTTGTCTCATGAAATTAAAAGTTCATCAATTAATTTGACCCTTTTAGACATGTGTGTGAAATGTCATCATATTAGTGAATTAGCTAGGAATAAAATGTTCTGAAATCTTGTTGTGGGTGGTTAAAGGCAACTTTGACCACCGAATTTTAAGGCTCATTCAAGTCTGAGTGAAGGTTTGTGCCAAACAAGGAAAGATACCCTTGGGCCATTTTTGAAATGTTGTGTTCACCAGAATGGGACAGACAGAATTAAAAAACCTATGAGGGAGAGATGAGGTTACCATGGCGATCTGCTGCATGACCCGCTCCCTGGCAGCCTTCTCCTCTGCCTTCTCTCTGTTCCTCTCCTCCAGCAGTCTCTTGGTCTGTTCATCTTCCTGTTTCCTTTTAAAGTCGTGCATGTCCTTACCCAGCTTCCGACGCTCCATCTCTTTCTTGATCTCACTCTGAGGACAGACAGCACAAAGGTGGGTTAGGTGTATGTCAGGTGTGGTGGGAAATAATCAGTGCCTCTGCAGTCAACAGCAGTCTTGTTTCAGGATTTTTACCAGCCATCTTTAAACAAGAAGTGGTGCAACATTAATTTAAAAAGTCAATTTGGAATTCTCTGTTCTTTCCATCTTCAGACCAATTTCTAAACTCCCATTCATCTTTAAAATCTTAGACGCTGCACTCTTGCAGTTTTTTTTTATTTAACTGTACATTGCATTGTTGAGGTCTTCTGCCCTGTCTTAAAACACCTTCACACAGTAACTGCACTTTTAAGGGGTTTCTATGATCTTTTATTTTCCACAGACTCTTGTGATTTTGCAACTGTAGTGTTTTTAGATCTCAAGGGTGACTTGAACACAGTGGACCTTGGAATTCTTATCTCTGGCCTGGTGCACTGGGAGATTATTTGAGTTCCAGTCTTAAGAGTTGTTCAGGTCTTACCTGACAGAGAGAAGCTTCTCAGTAAGCCTGGTTGACTGTGCTTTGTCCATTGCCTCTCTGTCATGTGGAATGCCCCAAGGTTCTTTTCTTGGGCCCATTTTTTTTGTATCTTCTCCCCATAGACTTGATTTTAACGAAACATAAACAGATTACTACCTCTGTGGTTGAACTTACTTTTTACCAGTTGAGGCTTTTATCCAACATTAAAAGCCTTTAATTATCTAATGATTTTGAAAAACTTGAACTTGCTTTCATCACAAATTATCTGGAATGTGATGACATTTGATCCCAACCTCCCTTTCACTTAAGAAAACACTGCTGCTTGGCTTTAAGCAGACAAATATAAGCAAGAACACATCTACCCCTACTCCGGTCTCCCTCCACTAGCTCCCTGTACATTTTACGATTCATTTTAAAGTTTCATTGTTTGTTTTTAAATATGTGAACGCATTAGCACCACTATACATTTCTGACTTCCTACAAACTTAACCCCCTCAAGGTCAGTGATGTCCGCTTACCAACCGTCTCTTGTCGTTCCTAAGAAAAAGCTGAAAACGACTGCTGCAGCCCACACACTGCGGAACTGGTTGCCCGCCCCATGACAGGCCGGCCCCTATATTGGCTGTTTTAATATCCCGCCTCAAAGGTTCACTTTTATTACTTGGCCGTTAACCCAGAATGAGAATTATACATTTGGTTCATATGGTCTTATCGGCCTCTTTTGTAAACATAAGTTTTTTGTGTATTTTTTGTGTGTCTATGATATTTAATGACTGAACAGCACTTTGGTCAAATCTGTTATTTTTAAATGTGCTTATAAATGAAGTTGAGTTGAAAACTGCTCATCCCCTTACCTCCTCCTCTCCAGTCTTCTTCTGCTCTAGTCTCTCTTCCTGTTTTTTGGTCAGCCTGACAGGATGAAATAATAATTAGAACACGCATTCTTTTTCATTTTTTGACCAATTTTTCTTTCATTTTAATGGACTTTGTTAAATGTATACACCCATGTATACAGCCATGACATTATAACAACCTGCCAAATATTGTGTGATCCATCAGATCAGCCACCTTCCTCCATTCTTCAAGCTCTAACGCTGACAGGTCTATTTTAGGAAACTTCAAGCGTGGACAGGGGTCAGAGGTCAGAGGTCACTCTGTAAGGTCTGTGGCTACACAGCACCATAAAAAGCACACTGTGATGTCACTGTGTTTTGATACCTTTGTATTTTAATTAGATGGGATTCTGACTGTCAAAATATTTTATATGAGAACGTTAATGCTTTAATAAATGTGATGGAATTCAATTACCAGCTAAATTAAAGTTACATTTTTGTTGGATTATAAAAAATATTATTTTATGTATAGGTAAATATTGTAACAATATGTGACGAGTCTCATACAAGTAAAACCTCTTATTCTAAATAAGTTGGGACAAGGTCAGACTGAAGGTGAGTAAACTCTGAACACAATTATCCTGATAGGTGATGACATCTTTAGTACAAACACAAGGTGTATCTCCTACCTTTCCACCTTTACCTCCGGATTTCCGTCACCCTGAGTAGAATAACTAGAAGATGCGTTCTCTGCCAGAGTTACTGGGGCTAAAGTGCTGTCATCATTTCCTCTGCTATAGAGGGATGCTGAGTAAATAGAAACAGGAAGTAAAACAAATTCAATCATTCACATTTTATTTTTGGGTGAAATCCTTTCCAACATTCTTTTCCATTGTTGTTGGTGCTGCTGTAGCACCACTCTCTCCTTCGGTTATTAATGAACAGTGTGTGTGTGTGCGTGCGTGTGTGTGTTTCTATATATATTATAAAATAAACTATATAACTTCACTGAACCCTTCCAAGATTCACTTTTCAAACTTAAAACAAACAATGAAAGCATAAAAGGTTAGAACATAGCAAGCAAGAATACTCCAATTAGTCAAAAACCTAAAGAGAATAAAATACATGCGGAGATAAATGCTTGGTTAAAATTAAATTTAAGACATTTTGACTCTGACCCTAATCTGAGGTATTATGACAACGACTGACACCTTTTACTGACTTAGAACTTTTAATTAACATTGCTGCTTTTTGGTCATATTTTTATATAATTATTATTGTATTTTTTATTGATGCTTTGATCTCAAAGTAATTTCCATGTCTACTTCTCTATCTGCAGTGTTTCACAGAATCATTATCAATGAAAAGATTTTATTCACAGGCATGAACAACAGCCAGAAAAACATTTTTCATGTTACATCTAAAATTACTCTGCTTTTACTTATCAATAAAGTATATATAACAAAAGTAACTTTAAATTCCCTTTTGTAAATGGCTTGGCAGATTTAGCACTTTCCTTCTTCTGCTGTATAAAAGAATGATGCTGCTAATATCGGTATGGAAATCGGTATGGTGTACAAATAGCCTGAAGGTGCATTTCACATTAAATGTTATGTAAAAAATAATGGTTGTTTAAAAACATGCGTTCTATTGCGCCTGAGACTTTATTATTTAGCGTTTGATCTTTTTTCCTCATCCATATTCTCTACCGGGCTCCGAAGTATCTCTTCTAGGATTAGCCCAAAGTTTATCAGACTGACTAAACGCTGATTGCCAACTATGGAGGAGCAGGGTGGAGAGCAGTGACAAACGACGGCTCTAGCGCTGGCGCTGGATTTGTAGTATCTTTGGTGTTTATGCCGTATAGCAGCGGGCCAGTGATTATAGCAAAGTGATATTGTTCGCCTATCATGCCTCATGATATTTTAGACTGAGCTTCTTCGTTTAACTTAACACAAAAAACTGGTTCACCATCAGACATCCAAACCAGTCCACAAACTGTACTGGTAATAAAGGTGTGTTTGTGTGATATCAGCTGTCACCTCTTCCAGTTTCTGGTGCTGCTGCAGGCTCTGTGGCTGCTGACCTAACAGGGAAGGCTGCAGCAGGTTCCGTGGCTTTGTTGCCTTGTGTCTTTGAATCCGCATAAACACTCTCTTCTGATGAAGCGGACCCTCCCTCAACATGCATCTGTTGGAAAACAGGTGCAAAAAATTTACACTGAGTAGAAAAAACGCACTCAGAGAGTTTTGAATCTCCGCCAATGCCCAAACCTACCTCTGGGTAAAATGTCATGCATTTAAAACATTGTATATCTGGTTTTAATCTTCTATTGACAGTTTTGTTTTTTTAAACATTATTTTAACTGTCACAAACAGATCATGTGGCATTACAAATATAAAATATCAAAGGAGCAAAGGCATCAGTAGACAGTTTCAAGAGAGTGCAACATTTTAATGTCATCGCAGCCCATAAGCTTATGATTTTAATTTATTGTAAATGCTGCAAAACACATAACATCACCAACATTCAATCATCTGTAGGATGTGCCAAAACCTACCTCTGGTTTTTATTTCATGCTAATCTGTCCATTAGCAGACAAAAATAACTCCTCCTTTTAGAAGAGGTAAAGAACATCACGAAGCGGCAGTCAGCTGCATGCAGCTAGTATATCTGACTGCAGGCGATTTTCTGCAATTCCTCTTTTATTTCTTTATAAATGCGTTTCCTGTAGGAATCCTAAATCCCCTTCGCCTCTCTTTCTCATCTTTGTTACATTATTGGGTCCATTCAAAGATATTGTGGCTTGTTGTGGCTGTATGTGTTGCCTGTCCCTCCCCCCCTTCAGGTTCTGTGAGCTGGTCCACATCTTGATGACACGAGGTTCACTTGGCCGGAAATCAGTGGTTAAGAGCTCCTGATCCAGCGTCAGAAGGGGAGACTTCTGAAGTAGGGACCTCTGACTTTTAAGTGTTCTTCAGTTTGTAAATATATGGTTTATATGTTATTTCATAGTTTCTGTGGTGGATTTGGATCAGGGTTGGACTTCTTCTAGCCCTATAGGGCCATTTTAAGTGTGAGGCATAAGAAATGGGGCCTTTTCCGGGAATCAACGTCCATGAGGTGACGTAAACATGTATTAATTTTGTATTCTTTAGTTGTCTTATTTGAATGTAATACTGATCTGTTTCTTTAGGTAATTTGTTTGTTATGCTTTTGACTGGAAAACTGGGAATAGTGGAATATAAATGATCCCCCTGACTAGCTGGACACAGGGCAGGTCCTAACTACTTCATTATTTTTGCCCTTCTTATTTTTGGTGGTAATAGTGAGTCGGGGCACGATTCAGTGTAGTGCAGTACTGTCTACTACTTCTACAGTGTTTACAGTTGCCTCGAGCTCGGTAAGCCTCCGAAGACTAGTTTAAATTAGCCACCTAGGTACCCAGGTAGGGGTTGGGGTGTGTCTAGTTTTTTTTCATAATTTTTGCACTTCATCCAGCAAATGAGTTAATAATCTTCTGGTGGGAGATGATTCCTATTTGAGGTTGGTCACTGTTTAGAGTTGTTAGTTTGCAGTAACATTTGGTTTGTGACCTTTGTTTCATGGTAACTGCGCTCCACATTTGTTGGGTCCCTAGTATGGTTCTCCTCAGGTGTAGGGGGACAACATTAGTGTGTGGTAGTGGACTTAAGTGTAACCATTTTTTTAGTGCGGTTGTTGTTGTCCACTTCTGGTGTGGTAACTTGTGAATTACTGCTTGTAATTCATGTAGATATCATTGTCATTTTGACTTATCATAGTTCCAGTTAAAGATACCTAAAACCAAATTCTGACTAGTCAAGACCAAATTGAATATATATATAAAGAACTATGTAGATATCTCAAAAGGAGGGGGATTAGTGATATCCTGAATTGGCATTACGACTAGTCAGAATTCAATTGTTGTTGTCTACAGCTGGAATTAGGACTTGTCAATAGACGTTGCAGATATCAGTAATGTATATCCAGTCTAGCGAATACATGTTAAAAGGGCTTGCCACACATATTCTTCTCAATAGCATGGCCTCCTCTGATAATTCCTCACAGACGATGATGCTATTGCTGAATAGAATGCAAGATGCTGAGTTAAGGCAGGGTTCTCGGCCCAACTCTTATCTTCCAAATTGATTGGAAGATTATTGTGTTGGATACTACTTAATTTTATTAACTTATTAGTATATTTATTTTTTTTAAATACTAAGGGAGTGCCATCACAATTTATTTTTTTTGTTGTCATGACATACAAAAGCCTGGTATTCTCGTAGTATGTACTCTACACTCTTGATTGATCACACACAAGGAGAGGGCAGATTCACTTAAAAATATTTCTTTTATAGTTTTACTGTCAACAGATCAAACATGAGGTTTGAGCTTGCTGCAGCCGTACGCATAGTAATCAAGTGTTTGTTCTCATACCTGCTTCACTCTGCGGATTCGTTTCATCAGTTCGTCAGCAGACACACTGCCGGCAATGACCTCCAGAGGAATTCCATTTACTCCAATAAAGAAGCTGGATGGTATGCACACCACGGGATCTTCACACAGGGTAGGTTAAGGAATGAGCACCCAGTAACTCACATTAGACCCCTGCCTGACTTCATCTGTGAGTCTGTCCATCACCAAAGCGAACAAGGAGCTCAGTGCTGATCCTAGGTGCAGTCCCACCTCGAACTTATCCGTCACTCCTACTTCACACCTAACCCCTTTTATATAGCTCTCATACATATCCTAGAACACCATAAGTAAATCACTCTAATCCATCACTCCTTTCTTCCATATGCTCAGTATTTCTAATATCAAATGACGACTTGAATTGTATAGTATAGTTAGAACAGTGTCAGAAAAGACTCTATATCTACCTCACATTTGTTACCAGTACCTTACAAATAAATTTTTCTGTAGAGAAAATTGTCGAGCTTTAGAACAAAAAAGAGGATACAGAACTGGGAGAACTGCACACATGTCTCACTGAGGAAAAAAAGCATCACATACACATTCAAATATATTAACATGAAATTTTACTTTTTAGATTACATTAAGAAATTATTGCACTGAACAGGTTTAATTTGCCTGTTTTGCAAGGAACAAAAGAAAAATAATGCGACGTTAAAATGTAGAAAATGGAGGAATTATTTGCAACTAACTTGCACATGAGTACCTCTTAGCATTGACTCTGATTGCGACACAACAGCCCTGTGCTGCCTCTGAAACTTTGTCGTCCTCCCAGCTGGACATGAGCTGTGCCGACTGTTCATCCTCTCCTGAGAACAGAGAAAGATACAGCGAGAATTCATTCAACCTTTAGAATAGAATAGCCTTCCTTGTCATTGCAAAAGATACAAAGAATATATATATATTTATTTTAAGTGCTCTTATTTTGAAGGATTGCAGTGGACGTTTAGTGTCGTAATATGTATATGTATATATATATATATATATATATATATATATATATATATATATATATATATATATATATATATAATTTTTTTTTTTTAAGTTACTATAAAATGAATTAAAAAAAAATGTATTCCAGTGAATCAGAATAAGGTTAAACAGGATGTGTTGTTCCAGTCACTTCCGGCAGAGGAAGGGACCTACTCCTTACCGCCCCCTACCTGCTCTCAGCCTGATCTTTCTATATTATGACTGTTTTATATAAAGTTCGAGGAAACAGTGAATTTAAGATCATCATAATCTTACTAGCAATTTCGTAATACTTTATTAGTCCATAAATTTGTTGAAAACCAACATCAGCTTGTTAGCCACTTCTAATTAATGTAGTTGCAATATTAGTGGGTAATCACTGACATGTTTATGTGACTGTTTATCTCTTTCTTGTTCGGGTTATTCTCATTCTCCTCAATTATATGTTTATTTCTGAATGGGAACTGGTTACTGCTAATATATTAGCGTGCTATATTATCATGTTACCCCCGTCTGAGCGCTAGCATTAGCTGTGTCGTATAACACGTCACAAGAACACGATCACGTACCTGTAATGACCACGACAAACACGCAGCCCCGCTGTTTGGCAGCATTGATTGCTTCGGGAATCGAACCGTCAAACCAAAGCATGTCGGCGATCTGTGTTTTCGATCTGAGCTTCAGTGACGCTGTTAAATCTAAGCTCACATCAGCTCTCTGACACCGCTTTCCCTAGTTCCGGGTCTGATGTTGACGTCACCCTTCTTCTTCATTGGTCTTTCACTGCATGTGATGTGACAGTTTGTTACCGTCGCCAAGGAGGTTATGCTTCTTAATTTTGAATGTGCATGAAATTTTACCCATATGTACATTTTGGCCTTTCCTAGAGATAATTAAACTTTTGTTGTTGTTGTTGTTGTTACGTCACAACCTCATGACGTGATGCCATAATAACGTTTTCTTAACCATTGCAAGCTAGGACATTTTTGTATGTTTTTGCAATAGCTAGTGTTTGTTACATCAGAGATGCCTCATCTCATGTCTGTCAGGTCGGCAGCTGTGGCCCATCTCCAGGTTTCCCGCTATTGGCCTCCCTCTTGTGCCGCAGCGAACAGGAGGCTCTTCTAACCGTCCAACAGCAGCTTTCTTCTTGTCCTCTTATTCTAGCTTTTGACATAAGGTTCCACACTGTTTGGGCTGGAATACCTTGGCATCCAGCTTCCACTGTGAAAAGCCACGTCGTCCATCCTTTGTCCAGATAATCCTGGACCAGCAGTTGATGCTTGTTTTTTTTTTTCTCTCTGTGGCTTCCTCCTAGCCCCCCTCCCATTGGACAGATAGTTCCACCAACATGGTTCTTTCTCCACTCTGTGACCACTAGATGATGTCTGGTCTCTAGGCTGTGGACAAAATCTCCTGTGGAAACTGGAGTTTTCTCCTGGGGTCAATCTTCATTTCCCATCCCTGGGTCGACTGCAGAAGATTTTTCTTTCCCCTGCTCTTTACAGCTTCCGGACCTCTATAACTGAGGAAATGCTGCTTTGCAGGGGTTTTGATTTTCTGGGGTTTCCATCAATTAATGGATGGATTTGCATGAAATTTTACCCAGAGGTAAGTTTTGGTTTATTTTTTTATTTGAATTTATTTTTTATTTAATCTTTATTTAACCAGGAAAACCTCACTGAGATTAAAAATCTCTTTTCCAAGAGTGTCCTGGCCAAAACAGGCAACAGCACAGTTAAAGTTAGAGACAGACAGACAATCTTCAGACATACATAGAAAACAAACAATAATCAATTAACTAAATGTTTCCGTCAGAATTTGATCACAATCGTAAAAAAAAACAACAACATCGTAACGTAACATCTACAAACAGACGTGTCTGCCTCCAAGTCATCCAACATTCTCTTAAAAGCATCCAAAGAGACCAAGTCATGAAGTTTCAAGTCTTTTTGTAATTCGTTCCAGGCACAGGGAGCAGCAAACCTAAATGCCTTTTTTCCCAGTTCAGTTCTGACCCTTGGGACAGACAGAGACAAAACATCCTGAGAACAAAGACAATAGTTTCCAGAGCTCCTCTGACTGATGAAGGTCAGAAGGTAGGAAGGAAGAAGACCAGAAATAGCCTAGTAAACCAGAATACGCCAGTGTTTCAGTCTACGAACAGACAAAGAAGGACATCCAACGCGCTCATACAACAAACAGTGATAGGTGAGAGATCTGAAGTTTAAGATGAACCTCAGAGTCCCATGATACACAGTACCCAGAAACTGTAAGACGAGGCATGCATGTACAAAACATCACCATAGTCCAAGACCTACATAAAAGTAGCAGCGACCAGTCTCTTTTTGGGTTCAAAAGAAAGGCAGGACTTAATCCTGAAATAGAAACCCAGTTTCAGTTTCAGCCTTTTTACCAGCTGATGAATATGAGGAGTAGAAGAGAGAGATTCATCAATCAAAATACCAAGATACCTGTAACATGATACCGACTCAATCTGCGAACCCTGCAAGGTGACAATTGGGGGCAGGTTCTGTGGCTTAGCCTTAGCATTTGAGAACAGCACGACTTTAGTTTTGTCTGTGTTTAACACATGTTTTAAATCATTATTGTTCTATTGAACAGTATTAAAAGTCAGTTGTAATTGGGCAAGTGCCTGGTTTTGGTGGAGGCTGTGCGGTACAACATAGTGTCATCAGCATAAAAATGAAACATTAGACACATTTTGATCAATATTATTGATATAAAGAATAAAAAGGAGTGGCCCCAAGGGTTGACTAATCCTGAACGGTAGACCGAACTGAAGGGGCACAGTGATTTTTAGGATAAAAGGACTAAAATAAAAAAACAGAAGCTATAAAATGTTTGTTAAACAATCAAGCATTTTAGACTTTGGGAGCCATTTACAACACATGGGGGAAGCTCTGTGCCTTTATTATTGTCATACAGGGATTTAATTGTTTTCCAGAATTTTGTGGGGTTATTCAGATTGTTTGAGGTTGGAGTGAGGAAATAATCAGCTTTAGCTTTTCTGGTTTTTGTGGTACACGCATTGCGAAGCTGCCTGAAGAACCAACCAGTCAGAGTCTTGTTGGTATTTCTAGCCTTTATCCATGCCAGATTGCATTCATGAAAAAGACTAGACAATTGCGGATAGAACCAGGCATTATTACGGCCTTTCGCTCTATACTTTTTTAAAGGCGCTTGCTTATTAACAAGATAATTAAAACACTCATAAAAGAAATCCCAGGCACTGGCTACATCAGAAATGAGACTTATTCTGTCCCACTCATAATTAAACAGATCGTGAAAGAAATCTTGTTCTGAAAAGTGTTTCATGTCACGATTAACTATGACGCGGGATTTTGTGGAATTTTTTCAGCTCTAACTGTGGCAACGACACAGTGGTTACTGACGTCCTTTGAAAATATTGACGTAGTTGAATACTTGTGAGGAACATCTGTTAGATTAAATCGATCAGGGACGATTTTTCGGGGCTTTCGGAGTTTGGACGTGTGGGAACATCAACAATCTGAAACAGGTTTAGTGAAAGATTCGTGTGTAAGACACTGTCACACTGTCTTACATTTGTGTGTAAGACACTGTCTTACATTCGTCCTGAATGTAAGACATGAAAAGATCATGTATCTTTTCATGTCTTACATTCAGGACGAGGGTTTCCAGTTGCAGGGTCAAGTTTTGTTCTCGTTGCTTTCCTTAATGGAACCAATGAGATGGATCAACTCTGGTTGTTCCATTAATGTAACCACCACCACAGCCTGACCAACTTTGTTTTTCCTCCATGTTTTGCCGTTTTCAAAGTTATTGGTACAAGCTGTTGTTTACTCCACTAACATTTTCCATTGGTTATCATTTGCCTCATGCATCAAATAAACCAAGGCAGAATTTTGTGTCATTCAAGGTTTCTGAGAGAGAGGCAGCTCGGAAGTTTGTCTGTCCTCCATTAACAGTTAATTTATATGAGATGTAAGCAAGTGGATAAGTAAATAACTTTAACCTAAACTTTGAGCATCCATTTGTCTAGAAATGACCACAAGATTTCTCATTAATCCTTCTACGTTGTCGTTTCTCTCTGTCTGTGTGTCCATCTCCCTCTAAATTTCTTACAGTTGGCTTCTTTTTATAGTGAATGTATACTTTAACCTCTAAAAATGGAAATATGATTTACTGCTGTGCTGACTTGAGCTCGCTTTACTGAAATGTGAGCCAAAATAGCCTGAAGAAGTTATTTCTCCGGTATATGTGTTGAATATGTGTTTATTTTAGCATGATTATTATTTGTCATAAATTGACCCTGCCTTCTACTTTCATTTATTAGCTTCCTTATTATTATGTTTTCACAGATTGATATTTCAGCAGAATCAATGCATGTGTCTTCAAGGTAGCTATGGTTTAGATATAGATATAAATATGTTCGACAGTATTGTAACACATGAAAAGAGATTTGTTTAGTAGTGTTCCAGAGAAGAGATATGAGATATGGAATTGTAAAATGTCTTTGCTCAGCCACATGATGCAACTATAATAGAAAAGGGAAAACTGTATGTAGTTCTTTAATGGAAAAACTTGAAGTTAATAAATGTTTTGACCAAATCAAGCTCACCTTCATTTAGTTCCCATGTGGAGGTTACACCTTGATTCCAGTGGAAATTTTAGGTAGCGTTACGAGCTGCACTGCTTTCGCCCGTCCTGGTCGCTGCCATTCAGAGCACTATCTGTGATTCCACCAGATGCGCCGCAGCACGTCCAAGCAGCGGCTCGACACAAAAATACATGCCTGGCCTATTTTTGATACAATTGAATCGCGGTGAAGCAGCAACGTGTGGGAATGCAACGGCAACGTCCCTCTGTGGAATCAAGGCGTCAGTGTGTGTTACATTTTAAACTGAAGAAGTTTTAGCAACAACTATTATACGTAACAGAGCAAAATTAAGGGGTAATGGAGACCAAAAGCAACACAACCAACAACAGCAAGTGATGAAGTGTGTAAAACTTTCAGAGAATGACTTTCCACTGCTGAACAGGAGCAGCTGGTAGAGATCAGGACGATCACACCTTAAAAACAAAAATTAAAGACACAGTTTTGGACATCAGCGAAGAAGGAGTACTCAGTTGTGTACCACAATAACCATTGTGTAACCTGATGCTTTTAGAGCACAACTTACATCAAGACCCAATTTTCCAATGTTAGCTGGTTGCATAACCATTGAAGAAACCACAACTCAAAAAACAATATAAAACATAAACAACAACAACATTTGTGTTCTTGGACACTGTTGTTGTTGTCTTATTTCTGTCTTTCTTTCTAATGGCCCCATGTTCTTTGGTCACTGTACAGCAAAGAGTACGGTCTATACCAGCTCTTTCTGGAAGGTGCCTTTGAATAACATTGTTGTCATTAGACGCTACTGAAGTTAAACTGACTGGATTTGATTAGACGTCACTGCTATAGGAAAAACTCAATTTGTGCTGATTTGACTAGACCTGCATACCTTTTTTCAGTCAAGGTGCAAAATCCGGTGCCACACCAGTCTGAAATGTTTCAAAATGTAACCCTGTGATATCCAATGCGCACACACACTCTCAAGTGGTTATTAATAATCAAGTTCTGGTATATCCATGTGTGAGAAAGACATTCAGTGGGAGGAATTATAACTGGTGCTCAATAGAATTTAGATCTGGATCTCTGATGCATGGACGCACATACACACACATACGTAGCATTCACTGAAAGCCACACACATAATTCCAATTCCAAGGGCCGTATTTCTTGGTTTCAAGCAATAAAGACAGATATAGGAAACAAGGAAATAGTAGGTATTTTCAATCTTATGAGCCAAACAATGGAAAATGGCACCATGAGATTAAAAAAAAAGAAAAACAACCATCCTGAAACTAAGATTCCACAATGAAAGTCTGAGCCCATTTCTTTGGGATCCCAGTCTGATCAAAAATTTCCATTTTAAAGAGTTTTGGTGGGGACGTTATTTGTTCTCAACATGCTGTGAGGATAAATCTTGTTTAAACAGGTCATTATTGTTATAAGCTCTGAATTTGGAGTGATATATGCACCGAAAATATACAATTATTTTTCAAAACTGACATCAATTATATTGTCACAGCAACAATGGGAAAAAATCAAAGTAAAAAGGCAAAAATGTCCCATAGTGAGACACACGCTTTGAAATCCTCTCATTCTGAGAGAGTCAAACTTTCGCCAATGCATAACGCTACCTTATGTCAAGGAAAAATCATTCAGATTTCTCTATTAATGTTTAAATTATTGCCAGCCTCTAAATCTACTGACTCCAACAACATCTTAGCGTAGTTATTCAATAATTCATATGCCAAAACTTATTTCTGGATAAAATTTAATGCAATGCCATCCTGTAGTTTTTCCGCCATCCTGCTCCCAAACAAACAGACTTACTAACATACAAACAAATGCACATGAGTAAAATATAACCTCCTTGGCAGAGATAAAAAATATATAGATAGACCACTAATGTCATTGTACAAGTTCAACAAAATTGGATGGCTATCAACAAAGGTTTATCCATCAAAAAAAAAGATGATGGGTAGAAAAGGGCACACCCTAATTATTATAAGTACTATAATAAACTGCTGCTTGAAAATGAGCATGCAGTTTATACTAACAAACCAATAAGGGCCCTTTTTCTGTGAGAGTACTTCATACATAGGTATAGTTTTGACGTCAAGTGTGTATTATATGAATATCTTTTCTGTGCTGTTATTCATCTTAGATATTTACAGTGATAGTTTTATATATTTTTTCCTTCTGTAGACTTCTGCCCTCTCTGGATTCATCCAAACAGGCTGTGAGCTAGGTCGGTCTTCACCAGATGGGGGTCTTCGAGCGTGACATGGTGCAAGAGCTGGAGCAGAGGGCTGGGCCCCAGAGCCAGAGAAGTGGGGGTCAGTGGAACCTAACCATGCCCGGCCTTAATGCCGTAATCCTTCTTCGCTTTTCTGGAAAGAATTAATAGCACTGAAATCACTGACACAAATATTGGATCTCATTTTCAGGACAAAGCAATTGTTCCACCACTGGCCCCCGTGTCTGCGTTTATGAACATGGAAAAGTGGTGATATAAAAAGGGACTGGTGAGGGGCCAGAGCAACACCAAGACCTCAGTGGAACCTTCACCATAACACAGTATATCCAAGATGGGCAGGGTGAGTAGAGCCAGAATGTGAAGCATAGGTTTAGGTTGTATTGAAGACCCTCTCTGCTGGGATCAGGTTTTTTATAAGTTTGCTGATGTGTTCACTTTTATAAAGCATCTTCTTGCACCTTGAGGGGTTTTTGGCTTTACGATCTTAAATCTACACTGGAACACTAAGGACTGTTTGATTTATCACCTATTTTTTTATTTAGTCCTGTGTCAAAAGCTTTTACTAGTTTCTATGATGTTTGATCACATGATCCTCTTTCTATTCAAGATTTAGTCTATTAAAAGGCTGGACATTTTAGTCTTATTTTATCTAATGAAAACTGTCTTTTATTTTCAATGTTGATGATTTTATTAACATTATTAATAGTTGCTGAATTGAGAAAAAAAAGGAAAATTTTATAAATATTCTTATCCCAATATTATTAACATATAAGTAAATCCAGTGACTAGATTTACTTTTTGGTGACTAGATTGACCAAAAATATATACCACATTTATATAGATACCACATTTATATTTTTGGTCATTATAGTCTGACATCTGATTTTTCTGGTCTGATGATGTTAGTTTGTTTAACTTTTTTTTTTCAGCTAATAGTACATCCAAATACATTTCTTAATTTCACATTCATATGGGCTGGAGTACTGTAAATATATATAAATGTATTTAAAAAAATGCACCACTCATTTATTCTGGCCTAGATAAAACGCAATACAGACCCCCTAAAATTCAGACATTTTAAACTTGAATTTAAAAAATTAAATTTTTGATCTACTGTTGTTCCGTCAGAATTACTTAGTTAATTTCTATAATATAACCTCCCCCTTTTCTTTTACCCCATTTCCATTACCTTTTCCTTCCCACTTTCCTCTACCAACTATTTTTGCTACCTCACCCCGACCGTCTTCCTCCTTCTTTCTGTCCCCTTGCAGACAGACGCGGCCCAGTACAATATGCAGGTCTATGAGAAAGCAGACTTCGGGGAACAGGCGTTCGAGGCAACGGAAGACGTTTAAGTTTACTTTTTAAGCTCAGCACCATGGGTGATCGGGCCTTCTGTTCTGCTGCCCCATGTCTGTGGAATGCCCTCCCTGACCATCTCAGGGCTCCACAGACGACTGACACATTTAAAAAAGGACTTAAAACTTTCCTTTTTAGCAGAACCTATAACCTTAA